>CAKAOH010019304.1:55618-116955 GCA_916701665.1 Sebastiscus tertius
TACTTCAGGACATCTCTGACTACATACATGCTGAAAATCTAACATTTTTACTGTATTAATTTAGATATTTTCCAAAGTAAAAGTCCCTAGAAGTGTGTGGTTCAACTTTTTCCCATGGTCTAGTGTTAAAAAGGTCACAAAAATCGCACTAAATCGTAATTTCGAATCGCAATACTTAAAAATCACAATACATATAGAATTGGCACCCAAGTATCGTGATAATATCGATAATATCGCCTATTCATACGGTACATAGTTATGTTGTTGTGGGCCTTTTTTGTAATATTTAGAAATATTAGCCCTGAAATAGTAAAAATAGTAAAAGTTATACTTCTTCTTTCTTCCCTCATTAAGGGACGTATGGCGCCCCCTAGCATTCGCCCATACCGCCTACGCCTTGAGGCCGGTTCTGATTGAACCCCTGGCTGTCGGTGCTCCTCCCTTGCTCTGCTCCTTCTTCAGTGGCTTAAAAATCAATTTGTGGACCGTTGAAAGTGTGCATGTTTGGTGTGAACGGGGGATAAGCGCTCGTTTGTCGGTGTTTGTTTCTCTGTGCGAAAGTCGATGAGCAAACGGTTTGTTTTGTCAGCTGAAGGAAATGTCAATGGGGGATAGTGGGAGCAGACCTGAGCTCTACTGGGCCAGCTCAAGCCTTTCATCCGAGTTAGCCAACATCATTAAGAGCCTGCCATGTTTACTTTTGGTGGCTGCAGTTGGATCCGTGCGCTTGTCTGAGGCTGTGTGGGTATGAGGCTCAGTCTTAATGGCCTGTTTCACCGTGCTAATGCTCATCTGTCTACCCAAGCGTGTGTTACAGTTTCCCTGAGTTTGGTCGTGATGAGTCTGTGTATGGTAATATTTCTATCTGGCTGTGTGTGTGTCTTAGTGAGCCACGGGCCATTAAACCTTCAGCGCGGTCTGGAGCTCGCTAATGAGGATCTGTGTCACATCAAAACACATCAACACCAGGCCTAGTTAGCTAGCGGTTAGCTTCCGACACTCTACCCGCTAGCTAAAGTGTCTGCATGTCAGTGTGTGGTTATGTGGATGGCCATTTCTTTGCATCTTCTATCATCGCCAAGCATAGTTAGCTAGGTGTTAGCCTTAGAGACGCAGACTGTGTGTTCGAGCCCAGTCCTCACTCTCCTCACTCTCATATTCTGCCCTTTCTCCATCAGCTCTTTGCTGTATATGTCTCATCTTCTCAAGCCCATTGAGTCTGCTGTGCTCTGAGGTGCTTAGCGGGTGCACATGAGCTTTTAGGGGCCAAATACAGATTCTATAGTGCGAGGTGAATGTACGACTTCCTGCTGGGCTAATTGAGGTTGCAACCGACCAGGAGAAGTTCAATTTTCAGCAGCGCCGGATGCAGAAAAAATGATTGCCTTCTGAATTGAAGATCCACAGAAATGGGGCAAGAAATAAGTTTAAGGTAATAACCCGTAGCACCTCAACATATTTTGTATGCCAACCGATAAGGGAGATTCAGCTTTTACCCATCCATTTCATACAGCATTTTACCGTCCAAGCATCCTGTTTCGGAAAGGTCTTTCTCGGGAGAGAAACTACACCAACTGCAGCAGAATGTGAATAGAATGACGGGTGTATTAAGAAGAACTGGATACTGCGGCTCACTCGGCACATACACCGGAAAAGCCTCCTCACACTTCCACGTTTTTAGGCCCATAGTCGCACTAGAGTCCCTTTCCAGCCGAACCGATGGAGAGCATGTGCGTCCAAGACTTCGGCTGGACATGCATAATGTAATCATAAGGCTCTGCTAGACTTTCCAAATGTTATTGGACTGAATGGATCAAATTCTGGTACAGAAATAGAATGAGTTATTTTGGAGGGTTTGTGATGCTTTTCCAATGATAGTGTGTGGGAGAAAATGGTTTTCGGGTCAGTGTGTGCGTCATGTGACGAACCATCTGGACACTGTCTGTCCAAACAATTATTTTAAAGGCCCACTCCACAAATGTTACACATCAAAATCAGTTTACCAGGCTTGGAGAGTACAACTGTGAAAATAGTTGCTCTGCTTCGTCATGTCTGAGAGAATAACCCAGATGTCATCATCGGGGGTTATCTCAGCTTGGGTTTGGAGACAAACTGAGGAGACAGGCAGTAGGGATGTGACGGTGAGGACATTTTCCCACCGGTTAATAATATCTTGTGACAACATCGGTGTTACCGATTACACCGGACATTTTACAAGAAAAGACGACGCTCAATATCTGTAGAGCGGTTACTTGTATCTTTAACGTCGGATGGCGGTGTGTCTAACCTCTCCGGTCGAGCTTTCGCAGCGGTGCAGGTTTACACCCAGCGCTGCTGTGCCGCGCACACTGGCTGTGACCACTCCGTCCTCCGCACGGCGATTGCTTCATAACGTTCTCTTATAGGATCAGGTTTAAATCCTAAATATTGCCAAATAGATGCTTTTCCTTTTTGCTTTGACACCAAATCCTCCGCCATCGTCTTGTCTGTCAACTCTCTCTCATCTCTTGATAAGTGTGTGAAATTGGACTCCTGCTACTCTGAGCTGAGTCTCTGTACGGAGCAGACACTTTCTGTTTATAATAGTAGCGTCCGTCATCTGACTATCTATCTATCTATCTATTAAAAAAAGCAAAATGACAGTTTGGGTGGTGGGCAAGTAATGTAATCGGTGTATGCCTGAACACCGTGTAACACCGTATAACACTGACTATCGTGGCAAGCCTACCAGGCAGGGTAGAATCTTTGTCTTCTGTCTCTCGCGAGTCCCCAGACTTTATCAAAATGTGATACTGTATTGTTCTTTCAAAGCTAAAATCTGTCAATTATTGTAATTAATCAGTCGTCTGTATGTTGGAATGCTGTGGTTTGAAACAGATGTTCAGATCAGGTTTGTCAAGTTGCACCAGATGGAAATGCTGTCAGTGCAGTCACATTTCACCACAGCGTTAGATGTCTTCTGTTCTGTAGTTTGAACATGCTCACAGTATATTTACACTTTTAAAGACTGCAGTTTTAAAACCGATATGAGCTTTTTGTCTACCGATCTTAAAGGGTCATTCGGTTGTCGTTGTTTAAATCTTGCTAATAAATGCTCAGAAGAGTGAAAAATATTCTGTGTGAGTTTAAAGGAACCACTTATTCTGCAGGACTATTAAAGTAGTTGAACTTGAAGCATTCATTTTTTTTCCACAGGCCAATAAATACATCAGTGCATGTTAATAAGAAATGAATTCTAGATGTTGACCAACGTTGCTTTGGCCTTCATGTATATTTATTGTTATGAAATATTTGATATGTTTATGGAATACCAACACACTAAGCAAATTAACTGAGTCACTCATTGGCTGTAGCTGTGTGTGTGTGCAGCATACAGTACATACTGTACCTCTTATGCATTAGCCTGATTGGTGCTCAAATTATATTAAATCAAAACAATGTGAAGAAAAAATATTTTTGTTATGAGAAATAATTCACTGTACAGACTTCTCTCTCTCTCTCTGTGTGTGTGTGAGTGTGTGTAATATATGAGCCGGCGGCTGACATGAAATCAGTAAAGGTCAATCCGTGCCTGACACGCGCCGTTAATCACATATACTGTAACCACCACTCAGAACTAACAACACCATGGAGGATATGGTTGTGGTGTTTTATCACCTTTTAGCTGAGTACCGACCCAACACGCTACGGGCATAAAAGTAGAGCTTGGTTGCGGTCGGTAAATCAACGGTTTACCAATAAAACAACAAATACTAATAAATAAGCATCATGCTTTCGAGAAAAATAAATAAATCATTTAGTTGTTAGTTTTCCCTTACCTTAAGGGAGCCCTCAGATACGTTTAATAATAAATCATTAAAAAAGCCAACGTGTTTTAACCACTGTAGGTCTTCATCAGGGCTTCAAACCTACCTGTAGGTAATTATTAATAATTTAATAATTACCTACAGTGGTTTACACATGTTGGCGTTTTTAATGATTTAGCCACAATAATAAATGATGTTTAATATAGTTCCTTCCTCGTTTGCAACTTGTTCTAATATTTTGTAGTGCCTGGATTTCCCTTCCTGTCTATCCTGACTTTTTCCACGTTTTCCAAGCTGACAAGTTTTTGCCCTACGGTTGAGTAGACAAAGCAATCTCTCTGCTTTAATAATTACTTGTGACTTGAAAAACAATGACTTTGTCTCACCCTTGCAATAAGGTGTGATTTATTGGCTGCTCACGCTGTTAGGGGGGAAAGAGGGGTAAAATAAAACATCATTTAACAGCCACTGTCTGTTGTCCTTGTGAAATCACAGCTATTATTCAACATTGTGATTCAGTAACACGGATCATTAGTTCTGTTTAACAAGGTGGTAGACATGCACAGAGACCATGATGTTCTTTTAAATTAATTATTAGTTTTTTCAGGTCACTGGCAGTGATGTTGACGTGTGTGTGTGTGTGTGTGTGTGTGTGTGTGTGTGTGTGTGTGTGTGTGTGTGTGTGTGTGTGTGTGTGTGTGTTCTGTTCCTCTGTATAATTTAATAATGACATATTTTTGCATAGCCTTTGGCTTTTGGGAATCTGTTGACATTTTGTTTTGAATAAACCAGCCGTGCACCAACAATACGTGATTGTGCTTTGATAATCAAGGAACATTGTTCCTCTTGTTCCTCTTAACTTGTTCGACCAGAGTAGCATTTAACTTCTTCTTTGTCAGACTTTTGTTTTTAGGCTGAAATCAGCCTGTGTTCTTCTTGTATCTCTGACAGATTAATGGGAGTCATGCCCCATCATACATTACGTCTTTAGTGAACCTCACCTCAGGGTTAATGATTGGGGAATTTGATCGTTAACTTGGCTGACCATTATGTTTCTTGTGCTTTGGGTTCAGTGCTGATTAGAGATTAATTAATTCAAACACCTCTGGAACTACGGCACAAACATAGGCGACAATATTGGATGTAAATTGAATCCCACTTGAGACCAATGTTCTTCTGTTTGTTCTGCCTTACTGTGAGTTTCTTTCTACTGGATCATCGCCTGCATGGATGAAACATCCACTCAAACTCAAATATCAGTCATTTTACTCTAACGGTGATTGAGAAAGACTGGAAAATACCTACAATTATTCTGATTGATGATGATTTTTATTGCTACCTTGATGGATATGACCTGTTATCTTGCCTGTAATTTCCATCATGAGTCCATTCAACGGTGAAGGTGGGACAGCCAAAATCACCTCACTCCTCTTCCCCTGATTGGGTACATTAGCTGCTCGTAGTCTGTTCAGTATCACTGTCAGGCGTTGTGTCATGCACCAGCCAGTGTGCAGGGAATAGGCAGCAGAAAATCAAATTAAAACAGGGCAGCAAATGGGCACATTATGCAGTTTATCGATGGTGCGGAAACTAAGAATGAGAGTAAATATTAACTCCCCAGCAAAGTCTGGAACTTCTGGACACATTCACGATATAAAGTACTTTACTTGCTCCGTCTGTAAAGAACAATTCACAACAGCTGCGAACACAGCAGTGAAGCCGAATCAATGTGTTGCTGCAGACAGTAAACAGCAGCTATAGCCCGTCCCCACTGGCTCTAATGAGCAGCGATGTGTCACTGGCTCCTGCACTTTGCATTGTTAATAGGAAAAGATCTTTTTAATAGGAAAATGCTGCCCAGATGCACTTTGGTTGTACTCTAGTTGTTTTGTGCCATTCTGCTGTCTGGATCACTTCGACATCTTAACCTGCTGGATTTGCAGCCTCTGGACATAAAGCCGTTAACGCTGGCAGTCATCCTCCGTTTAGCTACATATTGCACCATTTGTGTTGTTTGGGAAAGTTTTAGGACAGTAGGCCCAGGGGCCCATTCTGAAAACAAAGGAAGCAAAACACAAACACCATCTTCTGTCCACAGCCTGCAGGTAATCACACACCTGCTGTTGCTTAGTCTTGAAGCAGGGCTGTGACACTAAACAGCTTAGTGTTGAATGGCTTCCTGAGTAAAACATTCATATCTGACATTTATTGCTCATGCAATTTCATATTATAGCTATATAAGTAAACCAACACCGGTGTTTTCACCGGCGTTGGTTTGTTGGTTTGTTTGCTTGTCCGTTGGCAGGATAACTCCAAAAGTTCGAGATGGATTTGAATGAAATTTTTTGGAGGGGAGGGTTGTGGCACAATGAACAATCCATTCGATTTTACTGGTGATCATGATCCGGATTCAGGAATATTTTTTAAGATTTCCGATCAGCCTGAGCATTACGACCACAGGGTATAACACATGCGCAGTGTAACTGATGACACGTGACCATGCCTCCTTCTTCTGAGAGCAGAGAGGTACGTGTGTGGATGTGTGTACGGAAGCTGCTGGCCGTCCGTGGTGAGAGAGAAAAAAGCGCTAGATGACGTAGTGTAACGTTATACAGACATAACAAGGCTGCTGAATGATAGAGGCATCCGCCGATACGTTACACGGAAACACACCGTGTTAATAATAAGCCGACCACCTCACGGTACCGCCAGTTACGTGAGGTGTTTTTAAAGTCACGTGTTGGCGGAGGTCTGCGCTCTCCGAGTGCAATTCTAGTTAATACATCAATCACTAAAAAGTTCTCCCAGAAAATCATGTTTACAGCTGCGTAGGATCAAAAACTCTAACTAGAAAGACCTTGTCACTCACTCAGAGAACCGTATTTTCTTTCTTGCTGACAGTCACATGAGAAGACTGATTCCACCTTTATACCTGAGAACGGTATCAAACTTCTCGTCTAACTCTCTGCTAGAATAAGCGTATTTTCCAAGATGTCAAAACTCCTTTAATGAAATAAGTACAAGTGATTGACAGTAATACAACGTGCACAGCAGGACTATAATTTGCAGCGGCTTGTTGATCAACAGTTAACTTGTTTTAATTGTCGGCAACATGCTGCAGGTTGCATAAAACCGTTCACATTCTGATTTTATATGTATTTATTTAGTTTTTGTTTCTACTCCACACATTGTTTGTTTTTATGTCCTAGTTGTCTCCATCTTTTTCTTTTCCTCGCAGGGATCCTATTACTCTGCTGCTGCAACAACCTAATTTCGCCCACAGGGTTCAATAAAGTTTTATGTTATCTCACCAATGACTCGATGATTACTCTGCCAGATGCTGACATTTCTTGCATTAAGAACTCCTTTTTTTCAGTCCCTGCTCTTATTTAGCAACATACAGTAACGTTATCTTTTCATCGTTAGGATGACAAGATATTCCCCTGATATCTCTGCTCTAATTAGTTGGTTTTCTTCTCTCTGTTGTGAGGATGTAATGCTGCACTTCCTTGGCCACTGACAATCTGATTCCATATTGACCGTGTAATAAACACAAATGAACAGTCTTTTGTCTCCTTCCTTTCTTTTGTATAGTCATAAAAACAAACCTGCATATACTGTAACTTCCTACTTCCTCTACCTCTGGAAGCTCTCGTCTCTGACTGACTTGAGCTCTCAGTAGCTTTTATGGCTCACTCATTGGAAATCCATGGGCAGCAGGTCCCACTCAGTCATATCAGGACTCTTGCTCCTTCTATTCTCTCTCCAGCTACACAGTATTGATTCCTCTCAACACTAAGCCTCTGACTCTCTTCCCTTACTCCTTCACTTCTCTTTCCAACCTTTCAGCAGTTTGCTGCCTTCTCTCTTTTGTACTCCTTCTCTACCTCCGTCTCTAGTTCCTTCCAGTAATCACACTTTAAAAAAAAAATAGATACTTGAGAAATGATGCATGCCATCTGGGTGCCTTGTTTAACTGTCTTTAAGTGCAAATGAAAGAGATTGGATTATCACAGAACCTGATTTCATTTGTGAGGGTGTGTTGCCTTTGTTTTTACATTTACACCATAAAGCTCTGAGGGGCAAATTTACAAATAGCATGCCAGTATTGCCAGCCCAGTTGCACGGAGGTTTGTGAAATAGTAACGAAATGTAACATATTGATTTGTGTACATAGACTAATCCGGTTAAATTAGTAAAATCTTTACATTACTTTACATTTCAACTAAAAACAGACTAAAAACCGAACTTTCCAAAATGGTTTCCAGATGAATATCAAAATGCTGGCTTGGTGTTTCAGTGTAGAAGTGTGTGACTTTTGACATTTGACGGACCATTGTTTGCACTCCAGTCCTACTGAGCCAACTCTCACCATGACGGTGATCTTTCCATAACTTTACCCATGACCTTTGGCCGATCTGGCTTGGTGTTTTCTCTCCATAGTTTGGGTGAAGTTAAGCTCGGTGTTGTTTATGCTGATCTTTGAACTGCTGGTTTGTGAATATATTTGCAACCTGAGGTCGATAAAGCGGTTTGTAAATTTATATTCTTCTCTTTCTGCATCTTCTCTCCTTCTCTCATCACAGATTTTTGCGTTGCCATGACGAGCGAGGCGGAGGAGGGCCCCAGCGTTGCAACAACAACAACAACAGCAACATCACCGTCAGCGGCAACAATCTCCAGGGTAACAACAGCCATCGCCAGGGGTGACAGCCATGATGCCATCGCTACCTCCTCCCCCCGCGGGCCCTCCCCATACCGCCTCCCGTGTCCCAAGAAAACGGAGGAGGAAGAGGAGGAAATAGAGGAGGAAGGGATTATTCAAGAAGAGAGGATTGAGAAAGAGGAGGTGGAGTACGAGGGGGGTGATGATGATGAAGAAGATGATGATGGCGATGACAGCAGCGATACCAGTGTGTTGGTTGTGCCCTACCCCGAGCTGACACCTGTGGTCTTCTTCTGCCTCAAGCAGACGACGTTTCCTCGCAGCTGGTGCATCCACATGGTCACCAGCCCATATCCTTTATATAATGTCCATGATGGTAGTTTGAGTTTGTGGATTATCTCCAAAAAGTGCTGTTTAATATCTTAATCCATCAGTATTTAATCAATCAGCATTCTCCCATTCTAGGCTATAAAGAATCATCATCATTTCTCTCGAAAATGATATAGCTTTCTCTCCAATAGTAGGTGATGGATTCAGCTGTGAATTGACACAAACCCTGGCTGTTGGATGTTTGGATGTGTGTGCACGGCAGGCTGGATCAAACAATTGGGGTACACATGTTGAATTCAAGTTCAAAGTCCAAGTTCTTTATTTATCATATGACAAATACATAGAAGCAGTCGCTGACAATGCTAATGTTAAGTCTCAGGCTCCCTCCAACAATGCTAATTAAATATTTACTTAAATAAAAGAGAGAAAGATCACGCAAGTAAAAAAACTGAGAGTCTAAACATAAAATAATAATAAGTTAAAGAGAGGTTGATTATGTAATCTACTGGATTTACTAATGTCATAAGATTTGCGAAGGTCAGTTTTGCATAAAATAAAGCGCAATTGAGATTTGCCGAGCCACGAGGGAAGTTGTGGTGATGGAAATAAACTTTATACCTTTATTCTATAGAAATCTGAGTGAAGTTACATGTGGAGAATGTTTCTTGAGATCTGTCCCATTTCAGGGTCATTGAGAACAACATTGCACATTTTCTTAAAATATATGTCCCCGTATGTTTTATTCTAAAACGACAACCCAAACATTCGCTTGCAAGTAGTCTTTTATTCCCTCATATTTAACAGGTAATATTGTGACATACTGGATGGAGTAAGGCTCCTTTTATTGTGAACCTTTACCTTGCGGTGCTCGAGGCACAACTAGAGATGAGGCATTGAACTAGAAAGGGTTAGTGGGTTCCCTGTAAGAACCTGAATCCACTGTGAGGAAGGTGATCCGGTGTCAGTTGTGTGTATCATTCAGTACTGTAGTTGTTTTAGTTGTAGTTGGTTTGTTTTAGGGGTTGAAGCGGTTTGCTCTACGCTAGGTTATGTAGGACTGTCTGTAGGACTCATGTCTTTATATGTTTGAGTAGTGTTTGTGTGTTCTATCACACCAGTGTACACACAGACATTGTAGCTCTGCCTATATAAGAAATGACAGTTTAGGTTACAGTAGAAGCGGTACCCTGCGTTCGCTCGGCTCCCAAGTTCAGCAGACACCGCTTATCAACCTTCTTAAGAGCAACACTTACAGTGAGGTCTTGTGTGACTCACACTCAAACCTCCCCAAACACAGAGTTTAGATATCTGTCAGTAGTAACACCGCCAAGTTAAAAAGAGTAAGAGAGTGTGCGTAGAAAAAGCAGAGATATGACTGACTGACTGGATTTCATTGAAGCAGAGATGTAGGGGAAGATGAGAAAGGAAACAGCAGAGACGAACAAATAAAGGGAAAGTGAGAGGCAGTGAGAAGGAGACAAAAGGATGGAGAGAAACCGTAAAGAGGAAGAAAGTTATACTGACGGAAAGACAAAGATGTGTAGTAGAAACATGGAAAGAGACAAAAAGTGAGACTTTCAATAGACAGTGTTTAAAGCTTCAGTAGGCAGTATATTTTTGGCATCATTGGGCAAAAACTCCATAATAACCTTTCAGCATATTGTAATTCAAGTGTTCTGAGAGATAACTAGACTTCTGCTCCTCCTCATGGCTCTGTTTTGAGAGAGAGAGAGAGAGAGAGAGAGAGAGAGAGAGAGAGAGAGAGAGAGAGAGAGAAATCTTGCAGATGCTGTCAGGGTATAGAGCTGAATTCTCACGATATCACAATATCACACAAAAATCCATCCAGTCAGGCTTCAAGTTATGCGTTTGGGACCAATCAGCGTCCTGTGAGGAGCTAGGTCGTGGCTTAGGCTTGTGTGACACGTCACGGAGAAGCGACTGTTCGTTCTAAACAGCAATGGCGGCTCCTGAAGAGGTTAGCGTAGATGCTCCAATAACATCAGTTCTATCAGAACTGGAGAGTATTTCTTCATTGAAAGAAGAGCAAAGAACGGCACGGAAGGCTTTTCTAGATAGAAAAGATATTTCGCTCTTCTCCCGACTGGCTTTGGCAATAGTTTGATTGACAGATGGTTCATCCAATAACCGCATCGGAGAAAAAATATATACATCGCAATGGTCAGCTTTTCCAATATCGTGAGCAATGTGAGCATGTGTATGGAAAAAACAAGATTTGGTCCATAAATAAGGGACAGCATTTCGTCTCCACGATGAAGCCAGCTGACAGAAGTTATTCCAGTGACGGGGAAAAAAGAACGAGATTGAAATTAACGTTCCTTTTGGAGACATCATGCACTTCTTACCTTTCCATTAAGTAGACGTCACATCAGCTTGTGGTTTGGCCTGACATTAATTTATAAGCAACCAGAGAGAAAGAGGCAGAAAAAAATAGAGAGAGAGAGCGGAGGAATAAAATGCTGGAGAGATGCTTAATAGGCAAGCCATCCATTCAGGTCTAAGTGAAATGTCTTCTTCAGGAAAATCTCTTAAGTCAGACAAAAAACACTGTCTGATATTTGACCCTCTGTCTTTAATTCAGTCTCTCTCTGTCCTGCTGTCTCTGTCTCTGTCTC
This sequence comes from Sebastiscus tertius, assembly GCA_916701665.1. Lineage (NCBI taxonomy): Eukaryota > Metazoa > Chordata > Actinopteri > Perciformes > Sebastidae > Sebastiscus > Sebastiscus tertius. The sequence goes on from CAKAOH010019304.1 coordinate 67,057, forward strand.
TGTCTTTGTTACAAGCTCACAAGTGAATTCAGTATAATTGCCTTCACTAGATATAAGCTCATGTGTCGTGACCGACTGCCAGGAACAAACACAGGATCTGTTGCAATCCTGTGGTGCGGTTGTGGTGATGACACATAAAGGTTTTCAGACCAAACGGAAATAATTTGTGCTATTAAATCACACGTCAATTTAAACGTTCAAACCCATCTATCTCTATGAGCCCTTTCACACCGAATCCCAGACTTTTGTATTTTGTAGTGCAGCGTTTCGTTTTTCTTCATCCATTTTGATTTCTGCCAATTTTGGATGCTCATGTGATCAATAGATATTGATCTCGCAAAATAATGTCCTTCTATTGAGGTTTTTGAATGGAGCTTTCAATGTCTGTCGTCATATTTTATGCATAGTTTTTTCATTATGTGACTATTTTGGCTCAAACATTTACCCGCCAGTGTGGCGGACAGCCTTTGGAGATTTACTCACCTGGTAAGGATGTGAGGATAACAAAATGATCTCTGTTTTTAACCCATCCAATAATTCTGTTTTCATTGTGGATGCGAGTGTTGTAGCCTTGCTGTGCTATTAACGGGGTTTGACTATAGACTTTTAGTCAGAAGGTGTGAATGTGTTCTCATACAGCGTGATGATGCACTCGAAATCTGTCTTTGACGCAGCTGCTGGTTTACACTTCACCAACGCTAAGCATTCAATCAAATCACTGTAGCTGAATGAGAGGAAATGAGTGAAGGTAGGTGTGTGTGTGTGTGTTTGTGCGTGTGTCCTTGTCACTTCCCTAGAATGAAAAAGGCTCGTATTGACCAGGTCCACTTTCTCACATTGTGAGTTCAGATCGAGTGGCGCTGTTGATTGATCCACAAGTGAAAACCTCTTTGTGTGTATAAATACATTCTGTCCACTACCGGAACTTGTCTGCATGCTTGTGTGGACGTGCTTCGTTTTACTCTGAAGGGATATTTGGGTGAAGATAGAGTACCGTTGTGAAACTGAATTGCGACAAAAAAGAAAAAGAGATCCATAAATCTGCCTTAATAATTATGCAAATAATGAGCAAATAGATAACGAGTGAATGAAAAAGGAAGGAAGTTGGTCGGAGCAAGAGGGCTTTGGGTTTGAACCTGCCGGCCGGCTTGGGCCCTTCTCATGTTATCTCTGTGTTAGCGTCCAAAGACATGCAGGTTAGGTGTGTTTGTTGACACGAAATTGCCCATAGGTGTGAATATGAGCGTGGATGGTTGTCTGTGTCAGCGCTGTGAATGCTTGGCAACCTGTCCAGGGTGTACCCCGCCCCTCGCCCAATGTCGGCTGGGATCGGCTCCAGACCCTGTAAATGATGGATGGATCCTGGTTTATTGTTTTAGAACTACAGTCTCTCACCACTAACAGTCCGACAGATGAGGTCCAGAACGGTCAATGGTCAGCAGCTGTGGTGTTACAGTACGGGTGGAAATTGAAAATTGAACTTTACAGTTGAGTGAACTGTCGTGACCTGGTAGGAAATCTTAGGGCACTCTCACTAAATCAATGGGTGCAACTCGAAAGAAAGTTTTTATCACAAGAAAGATAAATGGGCAGACTCGGAAAAGATTCAAGAGAAGAGCTAATAGAAAGAGTTTGGTTTGGGAGAAGAGAGAAGTACAGACTCGAGGTTTGGAGGCAAAAGAGGATTGTTGTTAACCAGTTATTAGTGCTTAAGGAGTTCTGAGTGCTGGCTCAGCCTCCCCTCCATCTCCTCCTCCCTCTGTCTATATCACTCTTCCTCACCCCCTTCCCTCCTAGACAGTAAATCATTTGTGGTTTTCATTATGTTAAATCATTTTTGCAGAGGCAGCGAGAAGCAGTCAGTGAGGCAGAGTGGGATAGTTGGCAGTCAACATTAAAAAAGAACACCTCTGGCTATGCACAGTGATAGACTGATCAGACTGTTGTCGCTCTGCACGTATTCCAACTCGCTGTTTGACATAATTTCTTTTCCATTTACTCCCCGACTTTTATTTGTGCATCACTTTTTTTGTCGTCTGGAGTGCGGCTGGTCGGCGTACGTGTTACTCATCTCATATTAGTATTACCGCCTGGGTCTTTTTCTCTGTCTGTCATTCACGCTAACGCACATCCAAAATGTCCATTTCACAGTTGTTTCACTCTTTCCTTGTGAGAAAAGAAAAACACAACAATGTGCCAGGAAGCTGTTGTACAGGGATATTGCTGATTGAAGGACTACTTATATCAATGAGGGTAGACTAAATATTAGAAACACTTTAATAAAACACAATATAACTGCCTCAAAATTCAAGTTGAATGAAGTTGTTGTATGATACAGCATTAGCTTTGCCAAGGTGTACTTCATAAACTGGTAACTTAAAGTATATTGATATTTTTGCAATTGATTCAGCAACATACCTGTCCATATTTCTAACTGCATTTGTATCAACTTCAATTGTGTCTAAGTGCACTTATTAATAATTATATTTTATGCCCCGCAAATTGAGCGTATGTACTTGGAAACTTCCTATCAACAATAGAAATGCAAGTCTGCTCTACTAACAAGTGTATAAACTTTAATTGTATTTATATGTAAGTGTTCTTCTCACTTTGCCAAGTCATGGAATAACAGCTCATAACAGCAAAACTATGAATAGCTTAACGTCTGGGTGGAACATGTCTGGGGGGGCGCAGAGCACTAATTATCACAATAAAATCATTTTAAAGTAATGATATTCAGTGCCCTAAAAAGTCACTGCTGTTTATGCTCAACAAAGCAATATTTTGGATATTTTTAACACAGAAGTGAACTGAAATGATTCTTCTTTTCTGTGAAAGTGGCCCGCTAGTTCTGCGATCTCACTCAGAATCAACAGTCTTCAGCTCTGTGCAGCTTTCAACGTATAGTTTTAGTTTAGATATCAATAGTTAATGCACCATTTATGAGTAACTCAATAGCAGTGGTTTGTTAATCTTCATAAACATGTTCAGTTTCTCATTCACTCTACAGTGGGTAATATTTTATACAGATTATGTACAACAGTTTCATATGGGGAAATCAAAGCACAGCTTAAGCTCATGTTTTGGTGTACTTGCTAAAATTAGCTTGTTTACTTCAAGTGACTCAAAATAATAATGTTAAAGGTTGTCTATACAATATCCAGAGCATAAATATAGCAGCAAACAACTATTGTTTATGTAAAGATATAGTGGAATAATGTCTACCTGAGCAGAGAATGAAGTCTCTCTCCCTCTGTGTGTGTTGTAATCAGAGCTTTTCTGTGCTTTGTTGACAAAGCCGGGCCGGCCGTGCCTGCCTTTTTCTGCATGTTAGAGCATGTGAGCGTGCCCAGTGGTGTAGTGGTCATAATGAGATGGATATATTACTAGGTAGCACCCCCCCCAAGGTTAACACGGTTAGCACCTTTGCCTTTGTTTCCACTGTTAGAGCTGTTAGCTGTGAGTCGCCGGCTCAGCCGTCGTCATGTTGACAGCCGTGTGGAGGCAATAGAAATGCTCCCGATCTTGCTATATATTATATTATGGTTTTATTAGTATATAATCACCTGAAACTAGGAATGGTTGTGTTTTCGTTAGCTTAGAATGAGCCCTTCAGATCTACATAGGGAGCTGGTCCTCTTCACAGATGAGCCAGTAGCCCGGAACGGCCAAACCAAAGAGAGAGCCTTTCACATTTGTACGTTACCTGAAGGTCACCGTAGTTCTTCTTCTTCTAATGTGAGCTGCAGAGTGCAAAACGGTAGTACCGCCAGCCGCCGTGTGACTTCCGTTGCTCCTAAAGTAGCGTTGTTATTATGGTAAGGATGGCCTCATGGCCAACGGCGATACCACGGTTTTGCACTCGGCGGCTCACTTTATCACAGTCTTTGAAAGGGAGGAGTGAGCGGAGGGGTACTCAGTCTGTAACCACACCACTAGACGGCACCAAATCCTCTACACTGTACCTTTAAGGCAGCAAGAAGCTGTTGTAGAGCTGCCAACTGGGACTCAGTAGGATCTTAAATATAATACTACCAATCCTTTTATTTTACAGGGAGTCATTTGAGTTAATGTTAATGACTCAAACATTAACATTAAATCCTGACTGAGGTTGGCATAATTCATGAATGAAAGGGTTAATAATTGTGTTTTAATGGAGTTTTTTGTCTCTCTTTAAAACCTGTTTGCTAGATGAGCAGACCTTGGAAAAAGGCAGCATTAATTAAAATGGAATAAGGGCCAAATTGTTTCCTCCAGACACTATTTCCAGTTGTATGCTTTATGTAGCTACAACAAAACCTGTATCTTATTAAATCTTAACCATATTGCTACCCAAAGGCATTCATCCATGCTGTGTTATTTTGAAAGTGGTGTTTGGAAAGCACTTGTAAACATAATAAATTCAGTTCACTGAATCGAAGAAGCGGGACAAAAGTGGTAAAGAGAAACACTTTAGTTGGAACTGAGTTTTCTGCTTCTGCAAAGTATAACATATTCAAACTGAGGTGCTGCCAACATTGTTACCATCCTTGTGAAATGTGCTATTTGTTTTTGCTAAATTGTACATTTCCCATGCTGAATCGACTCCAAAGTTGCAACAAGAAATGAAACGTCAAGGCAAACTTGTCACGGTCTGTGGTTTCTCTTTCCCTGCTTTGTACAACAAAGCCAATAGGGAGTACTGTCATTGCATCCACATCTGTGTGTTTCCACTGATGCTGGGCTGAAAGCGACGATAGAGTGGAGCAGAGCTGCAAATATCACGCTAACCAGCTCTCAGGCAGAAACGGTTTGTTCACATAGAGAGGGGATAATCAGAGCAGCATGGGGGAGGGACTAATAGAGATCATTTGGAAGAAGGCTGAGATGTTAAATGCTGCTTCCCACATCTAAACCTGTACCTGTGGATCGGAAAGGAGGAAGGACTGGAGGGAGATATGTGGAGAGATAAAGGCAGAGAGAGAGAAGAGAAGCAGGCTGTGCAGAGAGAAACAGAGCATGTGGGCTTGAATATATATTCTGCTCCAAACCAAATATGATGGCAAGGGAAGGTCAGATTAATAGCTTCCAATTCACTTTCAATCTCCTCTGGACCAACACATGTGGCCCTCGGTGCCACTGGCGTTATTGCACATACACACACTCTCTCACCTTCACACATATCGAAACACGCACACACAGATATTCAGTGTATAGATAGAACCTCTCACAGTACGTGCAAAGAACGTATGATGCTGAGAAATGAAAGCCAAGTGATTCTTCCATTGGAACATCAATACCCAGCAGAAGAGCTACGCTTCCGCTGTGTTGGACTGAAAGCGACTATCGGACGCCGATAAAACGTCCGCCTACAAAGTGCCGTGCAAAAATAAAACAAAATTATTACTATTCTATATTCATATTTAATGTCTCTACCGAAATGGCCCAATAAAATATTATAAAAATGCATACTATTATAACCATTTATTTATTTATTTATTCAACTTTTTGCCCGGCTGCTTCCCAGAGGAGCATTTTGAGAGCAATCTCAAACTTTTTCATGTCAAGGATCCCAAATGGAGTCCAATAGACCCCAGACCATGGATGTAGAAGAGGTTGTGTCCTGTGCTTTTGCCCTGCGTGTTAGTAAATAGCCTACACATTTTATTAACTTATCTGCTGTCCTTTACCGACCTCTGTTTTCAGCATTACTGATCTGTGCTTGACATAACATTTTGGATGTTGTCTGGATGTTGCCTGTGTGTTTGTGACGGGGTAAGCTGTGAATTGAATTGCCCTTTTTGGGATCTAAAAGTTGTTTGAATCTGAATCTGAATCTGAATCAACTCCATTAAATTCTGTTTATGTCATGCTACTAGCGCTACTAGCTACTGGCCGATAGCCGGTTGTTTGGGAACAGAGACGTTAATACATCCAACACGGTACAGGCTGACAGCATACAGCCCATGGGTGTATTATAAGATCATAAAAGTGATGAATTACAGGCCAATATATCCATTATTACAGCCGCATACAGCTAGCAGGAAGCTGGCAGAACCCGATACTTCATATGAGCATTTAGGACATAATGATTTAAATGAGGGTTATTTAGGTGTCCGTACTGGGTTGTTGATTTACCTAAAAAAAAAACTCATTGGCGTTTTCAGTCCAAAATGGCGGCAGCGCTGTTGTCAAAACAGCACCAGATATGTGTCTCTTTGCTTCTATACTCTTTGATTTAACAACATCTGATGCCTGTTTAATGGAGCATTTGGACAAGTTCCTGCCACTAAAATTCTATGAGCTTTCAAGTGCAGGATGCGTACATCACGTCAAGATAAGTGCATGTTAATGAATGGGAGTGTATAGATCAGGTTGGATAATGGATATTCTATCATGTTGGCTTTGGCTCTGCATCAAGAGGATGAGATTCAGCTCCATTTAATACAACTTGACAGCTCTGGAATAATCATGAGACACGAGGGGATGGACGTGAAATACCCGTTGGTTTATCTGATTGGATGATGATTGGATTAATGCAGCTAAACTAAACTATCTTATACAAGATGTCTGCTCAACAAAATCAGTTTAATTTGTGAATTAACCTCCTGGCAGTAGCTGCAAGTGTTTCCTTTAATGATGTTGAAAGATACCGTTTTGCTGAACAGTGCTTGGCAGGCTGCGTACCTCAGCAACACGCCATCTGTAAGAGCAGCGATCTGATTGGCCACACTGGTGTTTTGGGAGATTGCCCACATGCTTTTTTATTATTGTTGTTATTGTTGTTGTTGTTTCTCTGGAGCTGGTAAATATGGATGGTGTCTCCCATCTTCTTTTTCAGAAGTTGTCAATATGTTGTTTTACATCCACCTGTGGAGCCCTTTGAGACTGTAATTGCGATCTACATGTACAGTATATGAGCAAACTTAACTAACGAGATGTGACTAGTTCTGGCAGGACTCTGCTGTATAGGATGACATTGCATTGCTGCTGCTCTTGGCATAAGTCAGCCTCCATCTGTTTTTGGTTTAATTCTGTTTGGTTTTGTTGCATCCTGGAGGATTTTTAATTGACTTTGGGGTGTTCAGGATGGAACATGTTTCTCCGGGCTGCACAGAAGTGAATGTGCCCGGGGTTTGTTTGGAGATGATTGCATGGCAGCTTTACTTGTATGGTTTTTAAGTATAGCACTGACATGTTTTTTTTTCTTTACTTCAAACATGTTTGACAGGAATTGGATCAACTTGTTTAACGTTAATGTCCGCACGATGCGTCGGTGAGATTTGAATTTGTGTGTCTGCTCCTCTTCAAGCCTCAGTGATCTACGGTTGCCTGTGACACCGTTCTCTATGTAGACCTGCGGAGATGTGTACCATAAAGGTGCTTCCAGACAGCGAGTGGCTGCTGCCACTTTACTCTGTATTTCACATCAGTGGCAGCAGGACACAAAGGCGCCACGACGGCTCCTGGCTACCTCTGAGTCTACCACCTCGTACCCAGCCCAGTCTCGCGGCAAAGCGTGTAATAGACACGCCTGTCCACCAGAGGACACTGTGTCAGTGTCACGTTTTTGTTTTGTGTGTCACGCCTGCATGGAGGTGAAGTGTTTTGTAGTGCCGGTTATCATGTGATTGCAAGGTTTGTCACGTGTTGTCTGGTGTTGGTCTAACTTTAGATCTAGTTAAGTAGTATGTAAAGTGAGGAAGACCACTTATGGCAGGTGGGGAGGTGGATGGGTTCAACAAACACAGGACTTTCAAGTGGGAGACCCGTGTTCGAGACTGGTGTTTTGTTTTGCAAATTACGTTAGTGATTTTGTCAGGTGTTTTGTAGTGATGGTTGTGTTTTAAGCCCGACCATGATGTTTTTCCTTAACCTGACTAAGTGTTTTTTTTGCCTGAGCCTAAGTCAGTGGCTTTGTCGCCCCCTGCTGGTACTACATGTTATTACAGGTGTGTAATATTCATGTCTCTGCAAGGCAAAACGTGACACTGACACGCTGTCCCTGGTGGACAGGTGGGTCTATTACACACTTTGGCCTTGTGATATTGGGTTGCTGTACCATATACTACAGGCTGCTGCTATCTAATCTCATCACGCAACTAAACTAGAGCAGGTTGTATCTTAAAATAGGGAAAAAAACGATGCCACCATTAATACAGCAAGTTTTGCAAACTAGTCTCATAAAAGTTGCTAATTGTCTCAGACAGGATAATCAGATTTTGAGGCTCATGTTGCTCCGTTGCACCGTTTCTTGTCCTTGATCTGTCTGTTCACTGCTGGTGAAGAGGTATATAATTCAAAGAAACTCAGATATCGTGTCCCTTCGCTGTAGTGTCAGTGGTTGTCATGGTCACACAGAGAGAAAGTTGAAAAAGTTGAATCATCAGAAACTCTGAATGCAGCAGCAGCCGCCCTCCCTCCCCCCGCTGACCGCGGTGGCGTGTGGATGCTGTCGTGGAGGCGGCGGCGGCAACCACTCGCTGTCTGAAAGCACCTTAATTCCAGGCTTTACTTGTCATCATTTGTGCATGTCATGACCGGGTTGTCCATTTGCTGTCCTGCCTCGCTGCAGCAGGGGACATTAAAACATGGTGCCATCTCTGTTTGCTATAAACAGTAATATGAATGCACACAGAAGCTCGTCGTCATGGTGAGGATGAGGAGAGGACCACTGCCATGTGTTGGATATTACATGTGAACTAATGTACTTGTGATATTCCTTTGTATTCCCAACAATGGAATCCAAATTTATTAGTGAAGCTGTGTATCATTGCTCTACTCTGGCATTTGCAATTCCACCGAACCTCTAGTGACACTTCAGGTGGTGCAACATTAGTTTACTAGTGTTTTGCTGAAACTTTTAGGAATGATGCATCTCTCACTCCTGCACCGTCTGAATCCCTGAGGGGAACTACAGCTGTTGCCTATAACTAGATAGCATTTTTCTTGCTCAGACCCAGAGGAGGTGTTCATCAGTCAGAGGGGAAGACATGTTTTCTGGTGTCTCTTGTTGAGCCTGCACAGTGCTCAATGGATTTCTTACTGAGCTCCTGCACATGTGAAAAAATCACAACTATAAGATTCGTCTTTCAGGTCTGACTATTTATTATATTTTAGAGCAATATGTAAATTAGGGCTGTCAACTTTAACGTGATAACGTTTTAACGCCACTAATTTCTTTAACGCATTAATGCAATCGATCTTCCGGAGGTTGTTGCGGGCTGAGTTGTCGCGAAGGAGGCTAAATAATGCTCCAGACTTACACAAGATTTTGGGTGAGGAAAAACTGTCATGGCCATTTACAAAGGGGTCCCTTGACCTCTGACCTCCAGATCAGTGAATGAAAATATGTTCTCTGGGTACCCACGAGTCTCCCCTTTACAGACATGCCCACTTTATGATAATCACATGCAGTTTGGGGCAAGTCATAGTCAAGTCAGCACACTGACACACTGACAGCTGTTGTTGCCTGTTGGGCTGCAGTTTGCCATGTTATGATTTGAGCATATTGTTTTATGCTAAATGCAGTACCTGTGAGGGTTTCTGGACAATATCTGTCATTGTTTTGTGTTGTTAATTGATTTACAATAATAAATATATACATACATATACATAAAGCAGCATATTTGTCCACTCCCATGTTCATAAGAGTATTAAATACTTGAAGGTACATTTTGAACAGATAAAAAAATGTGTGATTAATTTGTGATTAATTGCGATTAACTATGGACAATCATGCGATTAATCCCAATTAAATATAATTGACGGCCCTAATAGTTTTAGTTTTCATTTAGTTTCAGATTACTAACAATATTTTTCACTGCTTATTTCCTTTTTAGTTTCAGTTTACTATAATAATCCTGCTCTACACAACAATGTGACCACCTATCCCGGTCAGATGACAGCTAGAGGGAAGTCAAATGTAAATTAAATTTCTGTTTGGTCTTAAAGAGGTTTCAACTCATCCTAGAAGTGGATAAAGTGTCCGCAATGAGTCGTGAAGCATCTTAAGGACCAAACTACTACTTTAGTTGCCTCTGACTCTCACAGAACAAACTAAAGTGCAAAACTTATAGATAATCTGGAAGTATTAAATACTTGACTTGGTACATTTTGAACAATACAAAATATGCAATTCATTTGCGATTGATCGTGATTAAATATTTAAATGGATTGACAGCCCTTAGTGAAATATAAGTAAATAATACAAATAAGAAAAAGAAATGAGAATATTAGAAATATATGCATTCAGACCTAAAATATACTTTAACCACAGTGCAGAATACAAAATACTGAGAAGTGGGATCTATTAAGTGTGTTAAATATAAATGCAAACACGGTATAAATAATAATTCAATAAGGATATCTCTAGAAATATACAGCATGACTGCAGTATTAATGGCAGAGTATTGAATCATTGTACAGTTACACCTATAGAAATGGCCACGGGTTGTGGCTGTGTGGCCAGGGGGAATAGAAGTGACAGCTAGTGTCCCTCTTTGGGACACTCGTCTCTCTTAACTGGACATGCAGCATGGATGAAGGCTAAACTTATTTATGAAGACATGTTGGAATGGACTCAAGCTGTCAGCAGCTGTGATGGGGGGAAAAAAAAGACAGCTTGTGTCCTCATCATTTTCCTCTCCAGTTGCTCTTTCTCTTCTCTTACCTCTAGTCTTTTCATTGGCTCTCTCCCAGCAGCTGTGCTTATGCTAATGCCGGTATTAATCATTATGCTAATGTGACTGTTAATCACTATGCTAATGTCACTGTACCTCCCCATAAAACCGGTGGAACGGCTGCAGACAAGGACCTGTCCTCATCTCTTCTCTCCTGCTCCCTCTGTCCCTTCATGTATTTAATCTTTCAGTTTATATTTAAATCCACACTATTAGTAAATTACATTTTTTACAGTTATTATTTTTTTTGTTCTCCCTTCTCGTCCTTTCTCCCACTAGACTGTTTATTCCACCTGTTCATCTTCTGCTTCTTTCATCACTATTGTTTCATCATGACTGAACAAACAGTGCTGATAGTTAGAGCTAAAAAACACCTCATTCAAGCCAAACATATTTTTTAACCCCTTCATCACACAGTTCTACTCTGATAAGCTGGTTCACTCCTCCATGTATCACTCTGCTCTCTCTCTCTCTCTCTCTTTCATCCTGTATTGTTAATAATGATAATGATAATGAATTACGTTTATATAGCTCACAACAAGGGCGAAACAATCACAGACAACGTTGCAACATGCGATTAAATACGTCGAAATAGGACAAATAAAATTATAGACAAATGACTTCCTGACGTAATTTAAAAGCAGCTAAAAATACTATGAAATGGTAGTGATTATAAAACCCTGGGGGAAAGCTAAAAGGAACAGGTGAGTTTTAAGATTAGATTTAAAAACAGCAAGTGAGTCTGAGGCGATCCCCCATGGTTGTCAGCTTAGTCCGTGGCACGGTGAGGAGGTTTGAGTTGCCAGACCTGAGTGTCGGGGGTGAGGATTGAGGGGTGAGGAGTGAGGTGCCTTGAAGACCAGGAGGAGTATCTTGAAGATGATCCGATGGTTTATCGGGAGCCAGTGAAGGGAGTAGAGGACTGGGGTGATGTGCTGTGATTTACGAGTTCTGGTGAGGATCCTGGGCAGCACCGCTTTTGGACATATTGTAGTCTGTGGATAGTTTTGCGAGGAGAGAGTTGCAATAGTGGATGCGTGAGCTGCTGAAGGCTCTGTTGCCCTACCTTCCCCCCTCCCCTCCGCCCGCTCTGCCTCTCCTCCCTTTGAAATGTTTGCTGCCACACGCTGACAGAGCGGCGTGACACAGACGGGGAATAGACATCCACGAGGAAATCCCACGTATACATTCACATATGTGTGAGGGACAGAGAGAATAAGAGCATTCATGTGTGTCAGCATATGCAGTCATGCATAATGCAGTATGCTATATACAGTGTGTGTGTGGGAAAAAAGGAGTTAGTGTGTGATGCTGTGGATGTGTTATAAATGACTGCTAGTGACAGCAGTCAAAACCCGACACAACCGATCCCTGTCTGTGCCAATCTTAGTGGAACTAAAATGATAATGGTCTGTGTGTGTGTATTTAGCTTTTCCCACCAAAAAATACCATTTAAAACATACAACAATAAACTGTTAAAGCTTCAGTAGTCAGTATATTTTTGGCATCATTGGGCAAAAATTCCATAATAACCTTTCAGCACATTGTAATTCAAGTGTTCTGAGAGATAACTAGACTTCTGCTCCTCCTCATGGCTCTGTTTTCAGGTTTTAGAACATCTAGCCTGTGACGGGAGACTTTGACCAATCACAGGTCATTTCAGAGAGAGAGAGCGTTCCTATTGTCTGTGCTCCGGTCATGTGACCTACTTGGCATTCCTTCAAGCCATCTCAACCTGATCTCAACATGGCAGCTGGGTCACAAACTTTCTCATTTTACAGCTAAACCGTGCACTACAAGATGATTCTGAAAACATCTGAGGAGAAAAATAGGCATTAATGTAATAGAATATTGATTCATATTTGATCAGCGCTGCCTAGTTTGACTGTTTGGTCGGAGTTTGCGAGTGATTGACAGCCGGCTCTCATAGACAGCAGCTGTACAGTAGACCTCAGATCAGCTCTGACTGCTTGTTTTCCTCCGAAATGTGAAATCTTGCAAATGCCGTTAGGAGCACCGGAGGACACAGAGGGACGTGATGTCAGTATATAGCGACCGTTATAAAAATAACTTTTTTTATCATATTTTCTCCAATCTCACCTACTTCAGCTTTAATAAATAAATAAAACATGTGTTTATTACATATATTTATTATATATTAACGTAGCATATGGTATTTAAAACTTTTTTTTTTCCCAGTTCTAAAAAATCTAAATATTCTCAAAAAAATGCAATGCTGTGAGGCAACACATAAAAACACATAACCAATAGTCTAATGGTATCTCCATTTATGTTGCTATTATGACACAGAAACATAATATATTAATTTCTGTTGTTTATTTATATGAAGTGATAACTTTGTTTTCTTGGCTTTTACATTTTACCTCCATCTGTCTGCTCAGTAGTTGATGCTGTGGTGTTTTTGCACCGCAGTTTTCAGAGATCATCTACCAGTCATTCGAGTGCTGTATTCTGTTTTTTTTACCATGAATATTCTCTTGACAAAGTTTAGGTGTATGTAGATGAAACTTTATTTTGTTTGTGTATCTTTTCAGGCTTGATGGCTGTTGAATTTTTACCCAATTTCTACTTGTATTTGTTGTCAATAGAGAAACACAAAAGACGAAACACTCATCCTTCATCATTTTAAAGACACAATGAGTAGGATTTTACTACTAAATCATACCAAAATAATCCCTCTCAATCATCATTGATGACCCACTAGAAGTGTGTGGTAGTGTCTGTATCTGCAGAGACAACCCGTTCTCACTCCAACTCGTCAAACACCGCCGCTAGGTCAGTGCCCCTCGGCCTCAGAGATCGACGCACTGGGTTCCCCTCTTGGGTTACTTTTGGATGAACCGGGGACGGCGTGCCAATATACGCTTCTTACATGCATAGTGTACTTTCAAAATAAACGTCTGTTTTCACAGGAAATTAGGTCGAGGCAACACAACCACTTAGGAAACGCTTGTGGTTGATGTTATCTTCACTGGCTAACGGCTCACGTCACTCACAGGACTAATGATACTAAAGAGTCACCTGACTAACGACTGACGTGACAAAATAAGTCAACGTTACTTTTAGTTTCACATGAGACACAAACAGCGGCCTCCTTTGTGAAAGTATTGTTTGTTTGACCCATCCACCTCCCCTCTCACCTGCCCTGAGCGGACTCTCATGCTCTTTATACTACGTCAGTTGCTCTGACCATCTTATAACGCCGCGGGTGGGTTAACATCGGAGATAGTTGAAAGCCCGTTCCGTCCTATATAGTCGCTTAAGGGTGCCGCTGTGCGTCGGTGTCCGATGCTGAGGGGCACTGACCAAGCAGCGGTATTTGAGTTGGGAGTGAGAACGGTTTGGTTAAAGGGCACCCTGCCAACAGGTAAAAAGGTAGCGACCAGGTGCCAGATCATAAACACGCATTCAAGAGGAAGATACGAAAAATGGTAGACAGGGAACGGAAAAATTAAAATATAACGAGACGAAACGCCAAGCGCCGTAACCCTCGTTGAGCCGGGGAGGAAGGGCCAACTTTGAATGAATCAACTAATTGGACTCATTCTGCCTTTAACTTGCCTCTGATTAATTCCACATACACTAAAAAAAATAATCTGGTATTGCATCTGTATGTTGTCCAGTCCATCCTCGCCTTCATTCTCTGAAACAGCCCTTTCTGCTTCGGTCTGTCTCTCCTGCTTGTGTTTTGTTTGAGTCCACGAGTGTCAGTAGCCATTGTTTGTGTTCTGAGATAAAGGCCTGTTATTAGGCATTAACGCCACCAAACTACACTGCTATTTAGTTTGGCTGTAATCACTCCCTGACCATCATTCACCGACAATACACTGGAATTATATTAAGTGTTAGAAAACCAACTCATCTCACTTTTAAATTTACTATAGCCAGTGATAGAATATAACCAATGAAATTAATTCATGCTGGACATGTCCGCACAGAGCCTCTGATTTATTATTATACTAACCTTAATCTGGGACACTTTAACAGTCATCCTCATCAATACATGACCTTTACTGTCAGCTTCTTTCCAAAATGGAGATAAGTGGATTGGGACTGAACACCTTCACACCTTCACACCGTATATTCTGCAGGCTTTCTACACCATCTTTTATCACAGCATTGGCAGATCTCATTTTACTGAATAGACAATTTGTTCCTTGGCAGAAGCTGCAATTCATTTTAATGGTCAACCTTTCCCCAGTTAAGCGTTCTGTTACATCTATAAGTCTCACTTCTTACAGCAGTTAAGCGCCGGCGTTGGCGACGGCGCAGACAAATGAGATGGCTTAATAAAATGTCAGAGGGGCCGTGGAACAGAGCGCAGGTACTTTTTAGTTTAATGTGCTGACACTTATTGGTGGAAGGTAACATGTGTAGGAGTGAGTGAGAGAGAGATAAAATTAATTTGAAAATGGTAACCTAGAGTATGTTATACTTAACAGTAATGTTCTCTCACTGTCTTTTATGGCACTAAACGCATGTGCCATAAAGCGTTAGAAGGTCACTAAAATGGCACTGATCTTCAAACATTAATGGAGCTAGAGCTTTCAGCTTCTTGCAGTGGCAGATGGTGGAACAAGTCATTGGGTTACTGTGAATCAAGCCCTCAGGGAGAGTGCCGGTCATTGATGCCGGTTTTTGTAGTGGCCAAATGCTGGTACTACAACTTCTGTGTCCGTCACGTGATGCCGTTGGGCCCAAAAAGACTTTTTCCCGTAGACTTACATTGGGAAAAAGACGTCTTTAACTCAGCGGATCATTTTTTTTTTAGGTGAATCAACTTCCCAGTATGAACACTCTAGTATCCCTTATTTAAATCATTAGATTTTATTTAAATCACATGGAACATGCGCAGTGGTGTCCGCTCGGTCACATGACTCGGTCACGGGTCCCAACGTCACGCCGTCGTCATGGCTTGCACTCCAGTCTCACATGAACAGAGGAAGGGAAATAACTCTGGATTCAGCTGTTAGTGCATCTTACAACTTTAAAAACAACATTTTTTAAATAAGGACTATTAGAGTGTTCGTTCTGGGAAGTTGATTCACCTAAAAAAAAAAAAATGATCCGCTGAGTTACAGACGTCTCTTTCCCAATGTAAGTATGGGAAAAATATTTTTGGGCCCAATGGCATTACGTGACGGACACGGAAGTTGCAGCACCGCCGGTTGGCCACTATGAAAGTTGGGATCGACGACCGGAGCAATTCCTGGGGGCTAGGGTCCAATGGATGCCAAAGATCGCCGAAAGATCAGGGTACTTTTCCACTCGGAAGTCGAGACATTCTCCAACGCTGTATCCAGTTCTCTTAGAAGTGAAAGAGAAAACCTTTTTTATGAAAGAAGCAAAGAGGAACAGAGATACAGGCAAGTTGTAAAATCCTGTCACATCTTTAATATTTTGCCAAGCAATGTGTCCAAAGGGCCAAAACATAAGCAGCCATGCAGTGTTTTCCTCTGTTCCTTTGCTCCCTTTATTGCAAAAAGTACTTTCCTATGTGTATATTCAGTAGGTCAGATAGATGGTCTTTATGCCCTCTGTCACCCTGACCCCTCTGTGCCTGCAGCTAAGCAACAACAGTTCAGTTTACCCTCACATACACCTTAAATTCTCAGCTTAAATTTTCACCCACCTCATCACTCTTTCATGGATCGATCCTATCCCACATTTCCTGTCACCTCTCCCAGCTTCGCGGTCGTCTGCGGTGTAACTCGCCTCATTGTGCTGAATGTCAAATATAATATTTAGGCCATTTATTTAAAGGAAGCAATCAATAATTCAATAGCGTCATCAATAGTTCTCTGTGCAATCAGGTGGATGGTATTGATTGAGGATGGTTAGTTTAGATGGATGTGGTTTGTTTTTTTTGGGTTCTCTTGGGATTTTGTCAGTGGATTATTGAGCTTTGTCTTGTAAATACACTGCCTGCCTTAATGAACTCTTCAGCTTCTTTAACTGAACATCTCCTGCTGTGATGGATAATATTGGACACACGTGAAAAGAGGACTTTGAGTGCTACATTCTTGGTTTTATAAAGCCTATAATATGTTATTCACACACCTAATGAGTTAAAAAAGAGAGAGCTCAAAATACAGAAATATAAAATCTACTGAACGTCTGCACCTCTCGTCATTTTCTATTTGCTACTTGATAATTAGACATGATTGGACTTGACATTTGACTGTTACTAGAGGAGATAAACACTGAATATATAATTCCAAAATTAATTCTGGGCTACTTCTGATTAAGTTGGGGTGGAAAAATAACTGGTAGATAAAATTTGGGCTGATTTTTGTCAACATTTGGCGAGGTGATTGCATTGCATGATTATCCACATTTAATCCCAATTAATCGCATATTTTATCTGTTCAAAATATACCTTAAAGGGAGATTTGTCGTGACTAGCAACTCACGGGACTCACGGGACTGACGATACCGACGAGTCATGTGACTAATGACTGACGTGACAAAATAAGTCAACGTTTTAGTTTCACGCGGGACACGAACAGCCTGGTGTCCTGGTTGAAGGTCCTGAGCGGACTCTCACGCTATTGATACTATGTCACTTGCTCCGACTGTCGAATAACACCCCGAGTTGGTTTACAGCTATAACCTACAGTACGCTCGTCTGACCTGTACTTACTATCTGTATCTCATGCAAGCTAAGTTGAAACTGGAAAATCGGATTACTTTTGATGAATTTAAAACATTAATGAAAGACCTAGAAGCAGAGCCAATCAGGAGCTGTCTTTGTCTCTGAATATTTTTCACTTTATCGTTGGCTTCAAAACACTTGATTTGAATGTGTTTTGTATGATACTATTCTATGTTTTTATTTTGCATTTGTTTTATGTTGTGGCGTCTGAAACTTTAATGTATGTTTAAATGCTGCAGTTTTGTCGGCACATACTGTCACTAAAGGGTGCCTCCATGCGTCGTTTTCTGATGCCGAGTGCCGTTGCCCAATCGGCGGTATTTGACGAGCTGCATCCATCTGACATGAAAGGGACAGAATTTAGAGAATTTAGGTAAAGTTAACATTTAGATTGTTGCACTTTCTCCCTGTAAGTCCGGTGTGCCTGTAAAATTAAGACCATGAATCTAAAATCTTTCTGTTGTAAAGATGGTATTAATGTGGAGCTTCCTCTTTTCTTCTGGTGTTACTCTCAGTGTGATTTTAAGAGTGGTTAAGTAACACGTTCCAAGGTCTTCAATGGCCTCCCACTACTTTGACAATCTGACATCAGTAGAACCTCTGAAAAACTGAGTTACATCTGCACTCAAAGCAACACACTTTTCTAGTGCTATGCCAAAAAATGTTAGCCGAACCCAACCCGGTGCCAAATAACATGAATCACAGTTTGAAAGTAAGTAGAGAATGCGAGTCCCACGAATTGTGAATTATAATTGCGGCAATATCTTGAAATTAATTAGTTGTTTATTCAACTTTAACAACTTCAACAAGTAATCAGACCCCAGAGAGGTTGACCCCACAGATTTAATTTATGACTCCCCCCCGTGTGTCTCATCCCCCTCTGCTCCAGACAGCCCTGTGCTGCTGATGTCATGTACTGCTGCTCTGCCTTCATGCTGGTTGCTGCCAATACATGTTATTATCAGCTTGGCATCGCCCACTGGGCCTGCGGGCGCTGCAATAACACACTGGCTCCTGTAGAGAGGTGGTTAAAGGGTATAACGCCAGTGTTTGTGTGTGTGAATAGGTAAGGGGTCATCCAAGGTGAGCAGCAGCCTTCAAAGAACCGCAGAGCCAGTAATTAGCTCAGAAGGTTTCCTGTATGCGGGGTTGAGTGTGTGTCAGCATCGCTAGCATCACCTCTGTTGTTCCTCTCCTGTGTTTCCGTCCTCCTGCCTCCTCTCGTGCCTTTCATCCCTCTCTTTTTTTTTGCTTTCACGCACCTCGCAGCCGTCTGTGCAGCCATGGCGACGTGGTAGAAGTCAGGTGGTCCGACCCGGTGCTGCGTTCCCTCAGACCTGCGTGCTTGTGTGTGTTATTTATAACAGCCTGTCTGGCTATCCTCAGAGAACCACTGTTAACTCACTGGAAATACTTTCACTACACTCCTGTTGTACTTACAGTATGAGGCATTTTTGCAACTTTATGCGGCAGAATTTACTTGTTAGTTTGTGTTTTCATATTCAACAATATAACTGATATGTTTGCTGATTTAAAACATAGTTTTGCAAGTCAAGAAAGTCTCAGTTTGTTGTGATATGGCAGAAGTTGTGAAAAGGCAGAAGCGTAGCTCTGCTGCTGGACGCTGGGCGAGTGATGATGGTTTAGGGCAGGACGTCATCGGCACTACGTGGTGGATAGAAATTCACCAATCTGTGTGCACCTCTGGATGATGTTATGAACCCAGACATGATGGCGTTCGGTTTTCCGATGTATCTAGGACTTCCACAACATGCACAACGCACCAGTAGTGGTTGTTTTGGCCGTGTTTGATGAAACGAAAGTTTGCTTAGCCTTTGGTGTGAACGCAGCATTATTTTTTCCTTCAATATGCAAACTAGGAGTGTGAAAACATGAAATAGGCAAACTCTTATCTTCCCAACCAAAGCAAGCAACACACTTTAATTCCAAACACGTCCTTTAAGGAACACTGCAGCACAGGTAAACTGTAAATGAGGACGGATAAGTCCATGCGAATGACTGATGAATTACAGAAATGATAGAATTACTTTCGTTTTTAAGACACAAATGTTGTAAATGATTTTTTTGGGTAAGACATTGGTAATAAACTTCCAGGCAGACGGAGAGTGAAAAACTGAGACAGACCCAAATGAAGCCATCCTCCCAAGTTTGGTAAATGACAGTCATTAGTCTGTCATTAACACTGGCTTCTAATGATTGCTATCTGCATGGTGTTATCGTGGGAACTGTTGACTGGCGTGTGTTAATGTTGTTCTGTGAACCGAAAAGTAGCGTCTCAATTTAGGAAGCGTCTCGTCCCCGCTGAAAGTGATACTTGTCCCTCCGGATACCACACTTTGTTCCTCTTGTTAAGATCATGAATATGAATGTCTCAGCCAAATTATGATGGTGACAGACGATAGCAAAATGAAGAGGACAGCGCATTCTCAAAACACTCAGGACTAATTGATGACCTCCCTGCACAGAGATAGAGATGTTAGAACAATGCAGAGAACAATAAAAAGAAGCGAGGGAAGGGAAGGAGCTGCAGAAGTAGACTTGGACTCGATCACAAATAAGTCATAAAAAAGAATGCTTGAGCTAGCACTTGGATTTGACTATGTAAAAACTTAACTTTTTTCTCTTTTTTTAAAGTCCAAAAGTCAAAATTTACTGAATAAAGATAAAAGTAATCATTTCCAGAATTCACAACATGTTTTTTTTTAACGAAATATTCTCCTTCAATACACATTTGTCGGCGTTTAGCCTTTCAAAAACATGTTTTTTTTTTTCTTAACTTGATTGTTGTTGAGATCTGAATTCAAGTCTCAGATTTGGACTTGATCAAATATAAGAACAATAAAAAGTAAGACAGCAGCAGGCAGACCATAATTATTAGGCCTATGTAGTCAGACACTACTAGCACAGCTTTGAAAGAGAGATTTAATTAGCAGATTAGAACAGATCATAGCTACCATCGGTATGCATGATATAGCAGTGGTTCATTAATATTGAATAAGCAGGTGGTCGTGTTCTGTCTCTTATACAACGTCTTAGAAAGAAAAAGCATTATTACGTGGGGATTTAATTAGTTTTTGATGTGAGAAGAGGTCGGTGTGAAAGGGAGCGGGATAGAGAAATGATGAGAGACAGGTTGTCAACATTATAGTTCCACAGCAGTATGAGCTGGCGGTAACAAGACTGAAAAGGTACTCATATACTGATAACTAAACCCATACCCCGTATGAGTCTGTGTGAAACCAAGTCATCATTGACTTATTTTACCATGAATTTGTTACCTAACTTACTATCAACAGTTACATAACAAGCATACTGATTTTACGTAACAAATATACTTATGTTTACTCAAAACACAATCTTTTCCTAAACCTAACAAAGTAGTTTTGTTCCCCAAGTAAATCTGGGGCCTGTACTACGAAGCACATTCAACATATCCAGGGTATCTTCTCGTTATCTGGTTTAACTAACCCTAACAAACAAGATCCAGGTAAGCGGTCCCACGACGCTGGTTATCAACTCCGTAAATCAACCCAGGGTTTCTTAGTCTGGTTATGAATGCGTTCACATGAACGGGGCGGTGTTTGCAGCATACTGTATGACCAATCACAAACATGGACAAGTGTACTGTCAGCAGAGTGGCACATTTTTACAAAGGGAGAGCGAACTATAATATTAGACAAATACGAAGAAGTTAAACACAATCCAGACTAAAAGTAACGCAGTTGAAGCTGCCAAATGCAGGAAGGACAGCTGGCAAAAGAAGACTAATTGCCGATGTGTGAATGCGTAAATAAGCAGATTTATTAATTCAAAAGAATACTTAAAAGTCAGATTTAGTCGTCTAGATGGGGCAGTGATATGATGAATAGCTTTCATTAGTGTAATGGATGAATGGATTACACTTTATTATGTCCTTTGACAAATCTGTGGCGTGTATTTCAGCCTTCTTTCAGCTGCGCCCCCTCTCCGGCAGTGTGAAACGGACTTCAGATCAAGTAAAAAAATAAATATAAAAACATAATTCAAAGCGGTAAACACCCACAGCATAAATCCAGCTGTCCTTCCTGCATTTGTCAGTTTAAACTGTGTTGATTTCAGTCTGGATTATGACGGTAACTTCTTCATATGTGTATGATATTATTATACGATACCCGCACCGAGCTCTGATTGTTCAGTAGGCGGTGCTTTTGTACGAGTTGATCTCTTATCTGGAACATAACCAGCTCCGGAGCAGGTTAGGTGTTCAGCATAAGTTACCATGGCGATCTACCCCGGTAAGAAGTGAACCATCTTCATAGGACTGAAAACCTTGAAGAGTTAACCCTGAAGTTACCTCGCGAATGCCAAAATCCTGCTTCGTAGTACAGGCCTCTGAAAACTAAGTGAACCTACGTTGGAAGTTTATCTTGAAAAGACACTATGGATGTACAACACGTCGTCACCCCAATTCGTCACATACTGACGCTCCGTCAGACCCCTCGGCGTCACATTTCGGTCGCAGTAAACACCTGCTTAATGTTGTGAATTAAACAAAACCACTTGCTTAGGTTTAGGCAACAAAACCACTTCAGCCAAGTTCACACTACACGACTTTCAAAGTCAGCAGATCGCTGTACTGTTCACACTACACAACCTTTGGTGTCTTAAAGTCATTGTGATTTTCACACTACATGACTGACCGCAGACAGGAGGTCACACACTACAAGACCTTTCACCAGGAGGAGTCCCCGATGAGGTCAACAAATTATGTTTTGTCACAAAAACACACGCGAGAAATACAAAAAACAAATGAAAATGTAAAACGTGATACCATACGCGAGACACATTGCTGATGTTGTTGTTGGCACGTGTTCACAAAATAGCCTGTTTCCACCCTCTTTTTACTTATTATTCCTCTAATGGAGGTGCAACAACAACTCTGCTCCGTGTTGTAAATGCAACACATACAGTCAGTTCCTATAGTTACAGGCTCCCCCAGGGTCCCCCCTCCTCCGTCTTGCTCTCTCATTGGCTGTAACTCGTGTCTGGAGTCCCCGACAGGTGCAGATATTTAGCACGCTAGATATCTTGAATGTGTCTGCAAGGCATCCGTGAGCATCGGCGAGCCTCTCGGCTTGTGTCTTTGAGCAGTTCAGACATGACGTTCTAGCGCCGATTTGCCTCTGATCTGGAGGCTTTTGTCGGGGAGCTCCAAAAACTGTTGGGGAGCAGAAAATCGGGGAACGCCAACGGCCGTGACAAAGCGTCTGTGTTTGACGCCCTGGGAATGAGAATGGGCTGGCATGTAATGAGTGGAAACTGACACACCGTCCTTGAAACGTCTACAACTGATGCTAGAGGGGTACCTAGAGCGTCATAGTTTGAGAACAGGAGCGAACACACTGCTGCGGCAATTAAGTCTGCTACTGCCAGTATACTGTTGTGATTATTATTTGTCATGTAGTACAAGATATACACAACACATACACATCTGCTTTTTGCTCTAATTAATTGCCTCTCATCCACTTACATCCCTGTCCTCTCCCCAGCTCTCCCTCATTGTTTTTCCTTTCTGGGTTCATCTCCATCATTTGTTCTCATTACCTTGCTCTACTCAGGTACGTCACCTTCACTCAGCACCAAATGAAAGCAGCTTTTGTCAATTTTAAAATCGTATGTGAGAAATAAGCAGATATTCACGGATACTTCCATGTTGCAGATTGATAGCAGATAGAAAACACATATTTTGCCATATAGTAAACTTCAGTATGGTGTTGTGTTTTATGTATTTTCCACTGGTCTCAGTATTTTTATCTCTATCAGTAGTTGTATCGTGTAATTGGTGGTCAGCCTGTTCCTCTGAGTTACACAAGCCTGGCAGTGCTGCTGGATGGAAATAGTGTGTAACAGTGGACGTGGGCAGGAGAGGAAACCTACACACTTAACGTCCGCATCATATTACCACCATACTACATCACAGATAGATAGCGAGCGAGAGAGAGAGAAGGGGAGGGAGGAAAAAGCACAGAAAATCCCACCAGATGGTCCAAAGGAAGACTCGGTGTGCATGTTTGTGTCGTGTTTCCTGTCTTATCTCATCTGTAATTGCACACTGAGTATTTTCCATGCTACCTCCGTTCCTCGTATCTCGCCATCACTGCTAAAAGACCCCTTGGTTTACTTCTACTGGTTTACTATCTCTTTCCTCGCCTTCAGTCCTCCATGTTGCTGCGGTTTATCTACCTCAGTCTATTGTCCAGGAGGCGATGGACTGCTAAATGAACTCATAGTACTCTGATACTCGTGGGCGAGCAGTTTTGGGCTTGTAGAAACAAATGAGCTTGATCATAAGTGGCATCATCTTATACAACAAAGATTGATTACATTATTAAACTACATCGTGGTCTCGTTGGCGGGATGGCAGCTAACTGATCAGTTAACACTTCTTTACAGAACGGATCCGCGATGATGAACGTGTGATTTTAATTGGCCAAAATGTGAATTGTTCAGAATACAAAAAATGCACAAACAACATGCACACTCAAGAGAGGCTTCCTAATATTTTTTTTTGTCAGCGCTGGTTGCCACAGCAACAGCTTGTCTTAAGGAATCCTATGGCAGCGGTGCGCTGGCCATCTGGAAGAGAAACAGAGTGGGAGACAGACAGAGAGAGAGAGAAGTCGGAGATGTGAGGAGGTGGAGAGCTGAGTAATTCCTAAAAAACAATCTTTTATATGACTAAATGTCAATCATTTATTTAAGAGAGACATGGTGAACAGAGGTAAACATAACTAATAGATGTCACCATGAGACCCTCCCAGTTTATTACTCATATTAAAACAATTCTTTTTTTTGTATAGCAAGTTTTCTGAAATGTTATATTTAAATATGCAAATAAGGTATTATCTTATCAAACGTGCTAATTTGCGAAGCCAGGTTTAAAATTCCCGTTTAATTTTTTTTCAGACGTATTAGACTCAACAGTTTTTGTATCACTCAATAATACAGAAAATACTGTCAACAGCCATAAAAAAAATCTATTTTTGCCATGTTTTTATGAATATAATGTTGTATAAATCAGGCTATGAATGATATATGATCAAACCCCTCTGTAAAAACCTTTAGAATATAGATAGGAATGAAACTGGACAGTTTGGTGGATGTTAGAGCTGCTGAAGAGGAGATTTCTGCCTCAGAGTTTGAGAAAATACAAATTTTTAGAAAACAGCCCTTAAGGACCAGCGTGTAACATTTAGGGGGATCTATTAGCAGAAATGTAATACAATATTCATAACTATGTTTTCATTAGTGTATAATCACCTGAAACTAAGAATTGTTAGCTTAGAATGAGCCCTTCATATCTACATAGGGAGCGGGTCCTGTTGCTCTGCTATGTTTCTACAGGAGCCCAGAACGGGCTCTCTCTAGAGCCAGTGTTTTGGTTTTTACGTTACCTGAAGGCCACCGTAGTTCTCCGACACGCTTGTGAAATTGCGGTATACGTGAGCCGCAGAGTGCAAAACAAATAAAAGGTGTTTCTGCTTGTATTAAGTAAAAACAAATCTGTGAAAGTAAAAATTCGCCAGCTGCCGTCTGACTTCAGTTGCTCCAAAGTAGTGTTATTGTGGCCTCTGAGCGAGGGGAATGGCGTTACCGCAGTTTAACACTCAGCGACTCACGTTACCTCAGTCTTGTAAAGGGAGGAGTGAGCGGAGGGGTACTCAGTTGGTTGCAGTCTGCAACCACACCATTAGATGCTGCCAAATCGTACACACTGTACCTTTTAAATTTATGGATTTAAAGGAAATTCCCTACAGTTTTGAAGACACTACAGGTGAATTGGACAAAAAAAACCAAAACAATAGATAGCACCATGAAACCCCAGTTGATTTATATTGAGGCAATCATTTTCTGTTTTACTAATTTTCTGAAATGTTATGCAAATGAGGCATTAATGCTAATGTTTAGTGAATTTAGGAGAAATCTACAGACGCAAATAGACAAAGTAGTAAAATAAACACCTAAATGTGTATTTTTGGATGTTTTCTTTCCGCTAATCTGAAAGGAGACGTGTTGTGGAAACAAAAATAGCCCAAAATCTCAAAATTGATCAGTGCATGGAAAGCAGTGTTTTTGCCTGTAGTGTCTTCCTTTAATGAGGAAGTCTGTTTGAGGATCTGTTGCAGTTCTGAAAGCCAGTAATACAGTTTTTTTCTGACCTTTCGAAAAGGTGAAACAGCACTTCACAGCCCAACTGAGCATTCTGACAAGATAAGATAACATTCATTTTAAACTACATGAACATTGTCTGGTTCGTGTAAAAATCCTTAGTCGAGCATATCACACATCCAGCTTGTTGGCACACACCGCAAACGGCAGTGTAGAGGCTGATAGAGGCTGATAGAGGCTTGTCTCGCTAATAGACGCTGACTTGTGTGTCTGTGTAAACGTAGGAGTTCCAGTTTCCTTCTGTCATTTTACTCCAGACCTTCTTCTTCCTCTCTTGACTTCTTTTCATCTTGCTCAGACAGGATTTTACCACACTGCACTCAGGCTGGTCTCATACACCGCTCATAGCTACACGAAAAGTAATGCACTGTAACTGTTATATATCCCCTGAAATCAATGCATATTTAATCCACACAGTCACGAACGAGGAAATGTAAAGAGCGAAAAACTGCGTAGGAGGGAGGAGGTCGGGATGGATGGGTGGAGACCGCTGTTCATGTCCCGTGTGAAACCAGAAGTTGATTTTTGTGTCACGTAACTTCCGTACTTAAGTAACGCCACTTCCGTAGTTATATTACCTCAAACCATGATCTTTCTCTAAACCTAACTAAGTTGTTTCCTAAGAAGATGGAAGTTTATTTGGAAAAGACTGTATGCATGTAACGAGTGGAAATTGACACGTGTTGCTAGACATTCGTAGGAGAACGCAAGATAAAATGAGGAATAACTTGTCGTAAGGTATCATATGAACCGCTGTATGGGGATACATTGAGAGCGAGCCCATGTCTATTCACATCCCTTCACGTCTTTCCATTCGTACATACTGTATGTGCAATAACTTTGCCTCTTTTTAATGCAATGAATCATCATCTATTCGTATGTCTTATTATAAATAGAGTGTCATAAAACCGCCATGTAACATCATTCATCTTTTCCTGATTAAGCATATATCATTTCTGGCAGGTAAAGGGCATTCAAATATAAGAATTAGGACTGTCAATCGATTAAAATATTTAATCGCGATGAATCGCAAATGAATCACGCATTTTTTATCTGTTCAAAATGAACCTTAAAGGGAGATTTGTCAAGGATTTAACACTCTTATCAACATGGGAGTGGGAAAATATGCTTGCTTTATGCAAATGTCTGTATATATTTACACAAAACAATGACGAATATTGTCCAGAAACCCTCACAGGTACTGCGTTTAGCATAATAAATATGCTCAAATCATAACATGGCAGCCCAACAGGCAACAACAGCTGTCAGTGTGTCAGTGTGCTGACTTGACTATGACTTGTCCCAAACTGCATGTGATGATCATAAAGTGGGCATGTCTGTAAAGGGGAGACTCGTGGGTACCCATAGAACCCATTTACATTCACTGATCTGGAGGTCAGAGGTCAAGAGACCCCTTTGAATTTGGCCATACCAGTTTTTCCTTGCCAAAATTAAGTCTAACTTTAGAGTGTTATTTAGCCGCCTTCACGACAAGCTAGTATGACATGAACGCGTTATGAATCTAAAATGCTGACCAATGTGTGGAGACTTAACAGACCTACTGCACTGTAGGGGATGAAGTCAGCATGAGCCAGACTAGGTGGAGGCTGCCAGTCTCGAGAGGTGATCTCATTTGTTAATGGTAATTATACTAATGTTGCCGAGTTAATGTGTTAATGATTTATAGTTTAAAAGCTTCATATCGCACCGTTAACCAAACATCAGTTTCAAGGCAGTGGGCCGATGAACAGTGACAGATTCATAGAAGGAGTAATAGCTTCTGTTGTTAACGACATCCTGACAATTATCCACATAACCTTTACCATGCATGAGTGAGTGAGTGAGTGTGTGTGTGTGTGTGTTAGTGCGTGTTACTGCACTCCCCCTGACCTGACAGCTTAGGGAGAAGAGGAGCTGACATGAGACGCTGTGAAGCATCACCGTGTGATATCCCATGACATTTGCTGCTGTCCAACACACACACACACACACACACACACACACACACACACACCCTCAGTCCATCCTCCCTTTATCCAGTCAGCTGAACGGGATCGAAGAACCCCTGATGGAAGATTCCAGGAAAGAAAAAGACCTGCCAGCCTCTCTGAGAGTTATACAGTGATGGAGGAGAGGATAGGGGGATGGGTAGAGAGAGAGAGAGAGAGAGAGAGAGAGAGAGAGGGTAATGGACAGTTTTAGGAGAGATAAATCCGTAAAGAAAGATCAAAAGAGGACTAAAGCAGTGCATGTTGTTGGATTAAATGTCTGAATGTTGAATGTGCTTCTCTCAGCACAGTAAATCACAACTTTTAGACAAACTTTTGCTCTTAAAAACAAAATAAATGAACTGACAGATGAAGTTTAATTCTCAGTGAGCAATCCAGAAGTTGACATCCTTCCTTTTGCAAAACGCAGGGGGGGAAATAAATTATTCCACTTCAAACCCATTTAGAAACAGTTTGAACTAGTTTATCATCGCTTTAAATTAGTTTCACGGAACATTTTGATAAATACTGTTGCTTTCTGTGAGATGAGGAGATGTATTAGCTGAACCTACAAAATGGAATGCACTGTAATTCATATATATCCCACAAAATCAATTTGTATTTAATTTGTGTAATCGTGAACCAGGAAATATAAAGAGCGAACCCTGCGTACGGAGGAGGTCGGGGTGGATGGGTGTGTCAAAATACACCAGACTTTCGCCCAGGAGACTGGAGTTTAAGTCCCAACAAATGCTGCATAGGGAGGAGGTCGGCTCCAAAAACACACACACCGGCGTTCGTGTCCTGTGTGAAACCAGAAATCAACGTTGATTTATTTATCCTGTAACTTCTGCACTTAAATAACACCACTTCCGTAGTTATTTTAACGTAAACCATAATCTTTTCCTAAACCTAACTAAGTGGTTTCGTTGCCTAAACTCGAGCAGAAACTGTGTTGCTGGACATTCGTAGGAGAACGCACAAAATAAATGAGCAATAACTTTTCACAAGATATCATAAAAACTGTCGTATGAGGATACGTTGCTTTGTTATACAGTGTATCTTGTAGCATAACACACCCAAGTCTCACGGTGAGTTGCATTGTGGGTAAGGTGGCGGATTTTGCCGAGGAAGAAGATTGCATGGAATACAAAATTCAATCTCTCTGGTTCTACTGCATTAATTTGGATCCTTTCAAATAAAAAAAAAAATGTGGAGCATGAGTCTGACAGTGTTATAGAAGAGCAATGCTCAAAAGGTGGATTAGTCTTTTAACAGGTCCAAACCGGGACACCTCGCTGCTCCCGGCTGTTATTCAGCACGCCTCCTTAAAATCACAAGATATATTACCTGAGCTGCTATTTGAAACTCCACACCAGAAGCTGACGCACTGAGGTTAAAAGTTTAGTTTACTCTTTTGTGACCGATCATCATATTTTCTAAATGCAGTGTCTGTATCTTAAATGACAGATGGAGCTCCTAGTTTAATTAACAGTGATGCCTCGTGACATGATGGGATCTTAAGGATACCAAAACCCCCAACTAGAAGTAACTTCCCCTTCTCTCTCTCTCTCTCTCTCTCTCTCTCTCTCTCTCTCTCTCTCTCTCTCTCTCTCTCTCTCTCTCTCTTTCTCTCTCTCTCTTTCTCTCTCTCTCTCCTTCTCCCCTCCCTCTTTGTGACTTACTTACTTCATGTGATAGTCGATTGGTTGCCACGGGAAACCGGAGGTCGTTTGCCTCCTGCGTGTCTCTTTGGATAAAATAAAAACAAGGGAGGGAAGGCGAGAGAGAGGAAAAAAAGGCAGAGAGACACGGAGGACGGGGTTGGAAAGAGTGACGCCACGCAGCGAGGTATTAAGAATTCATTTGGCCCCCGCTGCCACACACTTTCAGCCTCCCAGCTCTCTCCGGCTCTGTCACGCTGATGCTTTCGGCACATCCAAATCTGTTGGGTAATGGTCTCTGATGCCACTGAATTTTATCTGGCCTTTTCTACCGTCTTGGATGTGTCTCCTGCCAGCTGTGTGATGTCACTGAATCGGCTCCTGGAGCTTTGGATCAAATTGTGTCGTACCTTCGCGGTTTGGCTCAAAATAACTCCGGAAGTGGCGTTACTTAAGTACGACAAATATATCAACGTTGACTTCTGGTTCACACGGGACATGAACTCCAGTCTCCTGGGCGTAAGTCTGGTATTTTTTGACGCACCCATCCACCCCGACCTCCTCCCGACGCAGCGCTCACTCTTTATATTTCCTGGTTCACGATTACATGGATCACATGTGCATTGATTTTGTGGGATGTATACAAATTACAGTGCATTACTTTTCATAGATATAGCTACAAACAGTGTATGAAACCAGCATGACATATGCTATATATTCTGTTGAGTATATTATCCCAAATGTTTCCAACACGTTTCAAACCCAGAGAAATCCGTAATTTTAGTGAAGGTAACAGTGTGTTTCATTGTAATGGCATCATATCTCCTTTGGTCATACGTCAGCGTTGTGGTTGTCTGACAGAAGCTGTCATAAACTGACTTTTTATCCAGTTTTAAGTCACATTTTACGACACATTTTGTAGATCTTGGTGGTTTTTAACTCTCTATTTTTACCGGATGAAGGATTTTAGTCATCGGACGTCTGGATTGGAAGTTATAAGAGAAACAAGCTGAGCAAACGTTAGCGGCAGCTCGGCTCGCAGCTCCTCCAGGACGTCCTGTGTTTGCTTAAACAGTGTCAGAGAAACACAGATTTTTAATATGAAGCTGCTTTATTCAGTGTTTTTACGGGTTTTAATCAGCGGTTGTTTTGAAGAGAGGAGGAGACATCGGCGGATAATTTAGCTCCAGGAAAAAACCTGAACACTGAAGGAATCCTAACCGGGAGAAACTAACTCCCATGATCTCACTCTTCTTCCTTCTTTTGTTATTGCGTTGATTGATAGATCCCTAGCTGGTTAATATGACGATATAGATCATCAAAACAATATCAAAATATATTTTTTTTCTCTATAATTTCACTTAAAACTGTGATGTTCATTTTGCGCTCAAGTTCTTAAAATGAGAGGATAATTTTGCCTCCTTTAACAATCAACATTACCAACAATCAACAAGTGTTTTTAAAGGGGACATATCAATGTTTTTGAAAAAACATATTTTTTCAGTGCATGTCCACATCTACCTGAGTATCTGGAGAGTCAACCAACCAACAAACTGTGACATAAAACATCCCAGTCAGTTTTTTTTGTGGGCTGTCTAGATCAGAAAACATGTGATTCAACAAGCCATACAGATCTAGCTCCCCTTCCTATGTCACATGCAGCCTCATTAGAATATGTCGCCCACAGCTTGAGAAGTACCTTTGCAAAGATGCACCATATTTTGATGAGGAAAATAATGTGATTTTTGAACATTTAAGCATGTCAACATGTTCTAGTAGAAGCCCAAAATACAAGTATGAGCCTGGAAATGAGCATGATACGTCCCCTTTAAGGAAGGTACTTCACAGCAAACTGCGATTAGACCAGTATATTCATTTCATGTGCAAGTAAGTGTGTTATATCCTGTATGTCACTTATAAACTGTATGTAAAACACCTGCCTTACTCTCCGAATTCCCTTAATATAGATTTTATTGGAGGATATATGTGTCTTACATTCTCTTTTAGAAGATGTTCACCTTGCCAATGACAAAATAATATATTAGGGAACACCTTAAATTCTCCACTATTTGACACAAAAGCCGAGATTGATCAGAGAGCGCTCAGAAAGCTCCATCAGTCACACTGTACTTCCAGCTATTTTAATGGAGCTGCTCGGTGGCCCACATTGAAATACTGTAGGTGTTCCCGGGCAGCTTCCAGCAGTGAGTGACAGGCGCTGGATGAATGTGAAGCAGAGCATGTACAGAAAAACACCACCCTAAAAAACAAAAAGCAGGTTATGGAATACCGGAGGTGAAACAGTTCTAGAAAACAATTTCTGAGTTAATCTTCTTGGAACGCTCCGTCTGTAATAGAGCTTTTTGCTTTGAATTTCACCTCATTCACCATCCAGTTGCAGTGTTGATGTGTGTGAGGGAGGAAAAATACAGAGCTTCCTCCAAGGCACCTTCACTAATTGACTCATTTTTCAGAAGTGGAGAGCGACAGACAGACACTTGCACATTGTTAAAGGCGGCTCATGTATCGGCAGCGTGCATGAGAAGAAAAGCTTTGGCACTTTGGCAACTCACAGAGGCTGTTTTTAAAGAATGCATTTGACAGTGGAAATAACCCAGAGATAATCCGTATAGCATTAGCCCCAAAGGCTGTCATCATTACTCAGACTTAGGGGGGAATAAGAAAGAGCTGACCTGCAGATTTATCCAGCCATGCTATTCACATTAAAGTGTGTATATCTGCCTGGAAAAGCTGCGCTCTCTAAGGCGCCGTGTTCACAGGCGCCGCCTGGAGGGTCTCACCATGGAGCTCCGTGACACCTGCGGATGATATCTGTGTCCTCATTAGGGGGGGGGGTGGCTACAGAAAAGAGCTGAGGTGGCAAAAGTGTGTTAACCTGAGGTATGTGCCCGCCTGTTCAATGAATATTTTTACTATTGGCGGACCTAAAATTGATTTTATTTCATACCAAACGTACCTTAAATTCACAAATAGTAGCTCAACTGCAGAGATAACAAGGCCTTTACTTAGACCTTTATTTCTCATTTCCTCTGTTCTGCACTGGAGAAAAAGGCCACTTAGAAAATAAGTAAAAGTGTTTTTACTTGTAATAAGTAAAAAAAGTCTGCCAAAGTCTGTAACAAGTGAAAATTCACTTGGTGAGATGTCTTGAAATATAAATTTCTTGAAATTCTTTTCAATATAAAAAATAGATGTGTAAATCAGCTGTGAAAACTCATGTTGAGCTACAGTATATTGCACTAGTATTAGTTGTGTGTCATAAAGAGCTCAATGTACACGAATCAATACATTACATTTTGTGACTATTTCTTAAGCTGCTGTGCAACTGGGCTGGCAGATGAAACTCAAAACTTCCTGCACAGATGTGTCCCAATAAAAGCCTTCCTCGGGATCCATAAGCAGAATTACTCACTTCCTTGGTTGGCTTTTAATTTGAAACATTTGCAGGAAAGGTTGAGTTTCAGTGATGGCAGCTTGACGTTAAAAACTAAAGAAATGAATACAAATGAATTGAGACTCTGGTATTGTCTCAAACCGGCTTTTATTTAAGAGTTTACAGTAAGTCTTCATACATTTTCAACAAATTAACACATAAACAGTCTGGGATGTTTTGTACAAACATTACAGTACATACAGTTTTTGTCGTTTCCATATTAGAAACGCACGTACAGTATATGCAGTAGGTGTGCATATGTTTGTGTATGCATGTGTCTCATTAACCCCCTGCTGTGTATTTAATAGCCAGATGCTTTTTAAAGCAATATTTTAAAGGTATAACCCAATTAAAAAGGTGAATTAATCACCGTGTGTGACGTTGGCTCGCCAGTACACTCTGTGGGGTCGGACAGACGACCCATCTTGTCTCTTTACTTTGTCTTGCATGTCTACTTTACAGTTATTAGCCTGCAGGATATGGATATTAAACCTGCCTCCCTGCAGTGCTGAATGTTTGTCTTTAAATGATCCCAATCAGCTGACAAACACTGATTTCATGTTTGATTTAATGTGTGCGTGCGTGTGTGTGTGTGTGTGTGTGTGTGTGTGTGTGTGTGTGTGTGTGTGTGTGTGTGTGTGTGTGTGTGTGTGTGTGTGTGTGTGTGTGTGAGAATGTGTGTGTGAATGTGTGTGTGTGTGTGAATGTGTGTGAATGTGTGCTCATGTGTGGGTGGGTGAGTGTGAGCGTTTATGCTTTTGAACATGTCGGTTGGTTTGCACGTGCATATCTGCGTACCTCCCTGTTTGTGTTTGTGTGTGTGTGTTGCTGCTGAGTGGGTGTTTGTGTGTGTGTGTCTGTGTGTTTCCGCGTATGCATGTGTTTTGCCCACTCACAGCCTATCTTTATACATGCTGTGATATCCACAGTAGTCCATCTCTCTCTTGGAAGGTTCATTCAAGGCCAAGAGAAGCATGTTGAGAACTGAATCTCTTTGTGGGATTTCTGTCAGTTCAAACGTGCACAGCGTAGTTGGCTCAGAGAAGAACAGGCTCCGTGTTTCCCTCCCGTCCTGCAGGCTGTGTGGTTGTAGGCTGCCGGGGGAGCATTTCAACATCCTGTGCTCTATATATCGCCTCAGGGAGGGATTGGACCTCCAGGGCTGTTACAGCACATCCTCCTTCACACGCTTGTTAACCAAGCAGCGCGCTCGCTCCCTCAACACAGAAAATGCATATTGAATCAGTCCGTCACACTCTGCTGCTTTGTTTCTCTCGTTTTATTCTCTGGCATGCAGCTGGTTTTTGCATGTTCTGCTCGCTCCGTTAACCTTTCCTCTAAACAAGTGTTGTTCATGCTGTGGTACTCTCTAAACATCACCACAAATATTGTCTGACATTTGTTCTGCAGCCTTTTTCTGAGTAGTACTAGGATCATCTTCACAGGTATGGAGGACGAAACCTGCCAAAAGGAATGAATAAATAGATCATTACTCTATAAATGAAGAAATATGTTATTAAATGTAGCAAAAATAATATTAAAAATAAGTGTAGCCATTAATTGATGAAATGGGACAGTTTCATTTACATTTATTCATTTTGTATCATTTCCCTTATTTATTTACACTTTTGTTTAATTTTCCCTTTTATTTCATTATGTATTTATTTTTTATATTTTTTTATTTATTTGTATTTATATTTGCATTTATATTTTATCCATTCATTTATTTTTGCATTTATTTTATATTAATTTCATGGAGTCACGCAATCTGACCCCATGATGACACACATTGAGTGACAGCTGCCTCATTCAAGGAATGTAAAAATAAATATGTAAGTAAATGTATTAAGAAAAGAATACAGAAATAAATAAGTTTAGGGACATAGATAAGGGGTAAAATGCAAAAGGGAAACCATGCAAAATAAATAAATAAAAATAAGAATAAATAAATACATTAATCAAATTAAATGCATAAATAAATACAAATAAATGCAAAAATAAATTAAAAAAATAATAAAAATACATTGGTAAATAATTAAAGGGGAAAATTAAAAATAAATCCTGTAAATAAATACAGGATTTAATACAAAGATAAATAGATTAAAACAGAAATATCAATATATGTTACACTTTATTAATACATTTATGTTTAATGGTATTTTTTCTACATTTAATGGGAAACATATTCATTTATCAAGTCATTAATTCATTTATTCATTTTTCTTTATTTTTTTTTAAATTTTGGCAGGTTCCGTCCTTCATGCATAGGAACAACTGAACAAGTAGTGTCTTAGTGCCTTGCTCGAGGACACACTGACAGTAGAGGATGGTGGAATTCAATTCTGTGAAATTTCCTTAGTCTCTAACTTGTTTAGCTTTAACATTTCAACGTGTGAGTGTCGGGGGAGTGATAGAGTTAAATTGAAATTGCTTGTTTAATAGTGTTCACGTCGTAAACATCACACATTCTATGTTTCATTGCTACTGCAGACGATACATCCTCTGCTATAACTGCTCTTCAGGTCTACACTTTACCAGCAACATTTAGACTTTAGCTGTCCAAGAAAGATCCTGAAAGTGAAAGCTGTACTCTGAAACTTTGATCTTTTGTGACTGAATTGGACCCATGCAGGGTTCACCTCATATTGCTGTTGCAGTTTTACAATACTACTTTTGGGCCTGTCAAAGGCATGTGCACAGACCTACCTATCTCTCATCATCAATCACTGAGATAATTATGAATTCTGAATGTCACAGGTTCTTTGTCCTGTTCTGTGTCTCCGCTCTGCTACGAGCTGTTCTCCTTAACCGTCCATGTCTCCACGTGGTTCGAGCGAGTGAGTATGATGGTGATCTTGTTGAACTGCGTGACCCTGGGAATGTACCAGCCCTGCGAGAACATCGACTGCTCCTCAGACCGATGTCAAATACTGCAGGTACACACTAAAACACACATAAGCACTTTTTCTTTTTGCGATCATACTTTTGCCATTCTCACTCTTCATATTCCCACAAAATATTTATAAATGGTAGTAAATATAAAGTGTTACCCTTTTTTATTTGAATGGTGATAACTATACAGTATATTGTGGTTTGTGTCGTTTTGAATTGATGTTTTTAGACACACTAGTGCCGTCTAGGGTTGGGAATGTCAGCCTGTTGGTGTGGTGATGTCTCTATAACTATTGGTTGGATTGCCATGAAACTGGTCTCAATAGGATTTGATGATTTGATTTGAATTATGGATATAAAGAGGATAAAAGACAGGACAGACAATCACACATAACACTCACAGAATCCCTAAAATAATAAGCAACAAAACCAAGGACATCCTACAAATGGAAAACAACAGAATGAATGATGAACAGGAGGAATCCTAAGGCACTTGCTAATCTCCCAACTTTTTTTTTTCTTTTGCTAAACATCAATATATCAACATGCTGGAGTCAACGGCTAACTGCATTTACACGAAAGTATGGTGTCACTGCACCCGACCACAGCTAAAGGGAAGGTTTGTTTGATCTGTCCACTGATTTATCCAGTTCCTTTAATTATGTCCACATTTATCTTATTCATGTCCTTCGTGTTTAAGGTGCAAATGACAGATGCAATAAAGGAGGAATTGAGGGAACACACAGTTTAATAAATGAGACGCCCTGAGTACTGACATCTTGGTTACTAATTACAACTGCACAGCTGGATCAGCTCTCACAGGGCTTGAAGCTGTTTTGAAGTATCTTAGTGCACTCAAGTTTTTTATTTGCACTAGGGCTATCAGTCGATTCAAATATTTTATCACTATTATTCGCATGATCGTCCATAGGTAATCACGATTAATCACACATTTTTTCTCAATTCAAAATGTCAAATTGTCAAGAATTTAATCCTCTTATCAACATGGGAGTGGGCAAATATGCTGCCTTATGAAAATGTATGTATATATTTATTATTATAAATCAATTAACAACACAAAACAATGATAGATATTGTCCAGAAACCCTCACAGGTACTGCATTTAGCATAAAACAATATGCTCAAATCATAACATGGCAAACTGCAGCCCAACAGGCAACAACAGCTGTCAGTGTGTCAGTGTGCTGACTTGACTATGACTTGCCCCAAACTGCATGTGATCATCATAAAGTGGGCATGTCTGTAAAGGGGAGACTCGTGGGTACCCATAGAACCTATTTACATTCACTGATCTGGAGGTCAGAGGTCAAGGGACCCCTTTGAAAATGGCTAGGACGGTTTTGAACGTTATTTAGCCTCCTTCATGACAAAGCTGGTATGACATGGTTAGTACCAATGGACTCTTTAGGTTTTCTAGTTACATATGATGCCAGTGTATAGTTTATACCCACTACAACCTAAAAATTGCAAGTCGTGTTAATGCGTTAAAGAAATTAGTGGTGTTAAAACAAATTAGCGTTATTATCACTTTAACTTTGACAGCCCTATTTTGAACAACTAACGCAATGCACTCTTTAACCAGCGAACAGGACATTTACCAGAGCTAACACTGTTATGTGAACACGGATGGACTCGCCCTTTAACTTTTATCTTACAGTTTGACCTTCTTCACGATGAGCATTTACAGCTCTTCAGAGTCACTCGCGTTGGCTGAGTTACTCTTGTTTTTCTCTTCTCAGAAAGCACTTTGTTTCGACTGTTTTAGGAAGTGCGCTATAAATAACATTTACTTAGTTACACAGGATCATGTATATTTGATCAGAGGCTCTAAAGAACATACATCTACGTGGTGGAAAAGCACTTACAAACATGCGTTAACACATCTGCGCTCTTATACTCAGCCATGCATATTTTATATATAACCTACACAAAGGCAGACATACTAAACTCACATAAATACTGTGTACAACAACATGTGCTCACCACACACACACACACACACACACACACTCATGCCTTCACATTCCTGGAAGCAAAGAGCGAAGCTTCTAGGAAGTGTTCACCTGTATCCATTTATTCCCACACACCCGTGTTGACACATAGAGAACACACTGATTCACATGCACACACACTCTCCTTCTCCGTATTCCTTTCCTCTCGGTCGTCCCTCGTCTCGCTCTCCCTCCCATGCTGCAGCCTGTAACTCCTCGCAGTGACTCACTTGCTAGCATGTGGTCTTTATGGTGCAGCGAGCTTGACTTTTCTCACGTACGGCGCCCCGGCAGCTTTCCCCCGTCATCTGGCAGGACACAGAATCCCTCCTCACTTATGTCAAAAGGTGGGCTGAGTGGGTGTAACATCTGTGCGCGAGCGTGTGCGCGAATGTCTCCAGTCTGTCGGCGTGAAGCGCTCGTTGAATCACCCCGGCGTCCTGTGTTTTTCACATTCTCACACGAACACACACACACACACAAGGCACCGCAGTCATCATGAAACAGCCGAAACACACACAGTAGATTGATTCGGCTTCCTGGAGGGGGGTGAAGGGGAGGGGGTGGCTGGTGAGTTGGACCTAATAGAATTTCTCCTCCAAGTATCTATAGACCCCTATTCAATATCAGCATGGATTTAGTGCGCTACAGCGCCGCAGTCGATACTCTCCTCTCAGAAAATCCGTTGTTCAATACCATGATTTCATCGGTGCCTCACCAGCACAATCTATAAGCTGTAACAAATGTGGACTTAAAAACCTCTGGAGGCTTAGTTAGTTATTTAGTCGGCTTGTAGATGGACGAGCGGATGGGAAAACGATGGTTTGCATGATAAGTGAATTCCAGATAATCTACAATTTTTTTGCATCTTAGTTTGTTCTGTGAGAATCAGACGCAACTAGAGTAGCAGTTTGGTCCTAAAGATGCTTCACGACTCATTGAGGACGCTTTATCCTCTTCTAACGGACTTCTAAAGGATGTGTTGAAACTAGGGCTATCAAAGTTAACGTGTACAATATGTCTAATTTCTTTAACGTAATAATACAACTTGTGTTTTTTAAGTTGTGGCGGGCTCAGTTTTAAAGTTAGTGTGAAGATACTGGCATCATCTGAAACTAAAAACCGAAGGAATCCATCGGTACCAACCATGTCATACTAGCTTGTCACAAAGGAGGTTAAATAACGCTCCAAACCCACGCTACATTTTGGAGAAGAAAAACTAGCATGTCCATTTTCAAAGCGGTCCCTTGACCTCTGACCTCCAGATCAGTGAATGTAAATGGGTTCTATGGGTACCCACGAGTCTCCCCTTTACAGACATGCACACTTTATCATAATCACATGCAGTTTGGGGCAAGTCATAGTCAAGTCAGCACACTGACAGCTGTTGTTGCCTGTTGGGCTGCAGTTTGACATGTTATGATTTGAGCATATATTTGTTATGCTAAATGCAGTACCTGTGAGGGCTTCTGGACAACATCTGTCATTGTTTTGTGTTTTTAATTGATTTACAATAATAAATATATTTAAATACATTTGCATAAAGCAGCATATTTTCTCCCACTCCCATGTTGATAAGAGGATTCAATTTGTGACAAATCTCCCTTTAAGGTACAATTTGAACAGAAAAAAAAATGTGCGATCCATTAGCGATTAATCCCGATTAACTATGGACAATCACGTGATTAAGAAAAGAAAAACTACACTAAAACTATATATTCTGGTAAAATGAGATAATAAAAATGAGCGTAAATTCATATCAATTTTAGTTTTTTGGTAATAATATATCGCTACTGAAAAAAAAGAGACTGTATGAATGTCTGTAAAGTCAGATATTGAAGAGACTTGACCTTCATTTCAGACACTAAAGTAACACAGAGATTACACATTACGGCTATTCCCAGTTCTCCAACCATGTTATTTTTTTATATGTAGCTACATACTTCTGAGACAACAAAAACAAATGTAAAACTAAATGTATGAACACTAAAACTAAACCTTTCTGAAAAACTGAAACTAAACTAAAACTAGCAAACACACCCTGAAAAGTAACTAAAAATAAAAATAAATTGAAAAGCCAAAACTAAACTAAAATAAAAACTAATTAAAAATTCTAAACTATTATAACCTTGGTTAGAGACAACGGTGTTTTACTGAATAGAGAATGTAAGATAATCATAATAACACGCCCTCAGAAAGAGAACTCCATGCAAATGACGTCCTTTACCACAAATTACAGGCACTGAGGAGTACTTGAGCTCGTACACAGATCTACCAAGGCTGACACACTCGTGTCTTGAAGTGTCTTCGATGATCGCAGCATTCTCTGATTGAATAAAAGATAAAAGACGTGATAGCTTTGGATCCTTCAGAGTTAAATTACTTCCATCAGTTTTCCTCTAATGTAATAATGTTTTGATGTTTGATTAGATTGATTTGTTTCTCCGTTGTGTGGTTCAGCCCTTTCTCCGACAAAATGATGTTCCTATTAACTATTATCTTATTTTATTTATTATTATATAACTATTCAATTAATTGCCAACTATTTTGATAAACAATTACTCGACTTGAGTATTAACTTTCTGATTCCAGCTTCTTAAATGTGAATATCTTCTGGTATATTCAGTAAACTGAATAACTTTGAGTTGTGGACAAAACAAGACATTTGAGGACATCATCTCGGGCTTTGGGAAACACTGATTGACATTTATTTTTTACTATTTTCTGACATGTTATAGACCAAACAACTAATCGATTAATCGATTAAAATCAACTTAATCTACAATAAAAATAAACGTTTGTTGCAGCCTTAGTCCTGTGTTTGTTTGTCAACCCGACATCCTCCGAACGTGGACCGTCACTGCAATTGTATTTGTGATACATCAAAAACAAACGTAATACGCGACACTATATGATTCCCTTGAAACGTAATTCACAGTGCAGTTCCGTCATTTTTAGGAGGCAGGGTTTTGCAGTGATGTGCATGAGAGAGCTGCAGTAATAAACTGCCTACCACAAAGCAATAATAAATGATAACTGTTAGATTTGTATCTGAATTAAAGTCCATTAACTATTTTAGCAATTGAAAAAAAGTCTTCACAATAACATGGAGGCATTACTGAGATAGTAGTATACAGTTTGAAAAGGCTTCATAGCCCAACAGGTCATTTGATTGATTGTATTATACTGAACTCTACCTAGCAACCATGAAGTGCTACTTTTTATGCGTCCACACCGGCGACAGCTATGCCAACGATAGCCGACGATATATACTAGTGGAGGCTGGTCCGTAGAGGCAGAGGAGGTTGCTCCTCCTCTATTTTTGAGAGACAAGAGGTGGAAGAAGGTCTGGATTCCTCCTCATAAATACCTGATAGTGAATAAGGCTAAGGAAGTGTCCTTCAGAATGATTCATAAATATTACCCTGTCAGTCACTACATGCAGAAATAAAACAAACAAACATTAAGACCTTTGCAGATTTATCACTGACCATATCTTTAAAGACATTATTATGGGAAAATGTGGTGTTTGGTTTCCTCAAAAAAACAACAACAATACTTTCTCATAATAAATTTGATATGTTTTATTTTAATCTTTTAATCATAAATATAAATTTAACATACATACCATATTTTGTTTAGCAATATGTGAAACCACTTTCTAATTTGACAAAGAAAAAGGCTATTAAGACACTAAATATGTGTAGGTTTTAATATTTTTGTGGAGTGTGACATACCTCTGGCTCTTTTGTTATTGTTATACTGAATGTGAATTATGTTCTTATGTTTAATAAATAAATAAAGAAAGTAGAGATAAGTGGCCAACTTGTGTAAAATAGCATGATGCTGTGGGTTGGTTTTCCTCCTGTCCTCCCCAATTTTGAGTCACCAGCCGCCACTGATATATACAGTATATCGTTATCAATGTCAGTATCCACCTCAAAATTTAAGTATGAATCAAGCTATACTTGCAAAACACACACAATGAAATACTCTTGCGTATATACACAATGTTCTACCTGCCAAAGTACAAAAAGATTGAAAGCATCGGAGCATGAAAGAATAGAGACAGATAGAAGGGGAGTAACAAACAAGTGAAATCAGAGACAGATGGATAATGAGAGAAGTATAGAGACAAAGAAGTGAAAGAAAAAAGACACAAGAAGACTGGCATAAAAAAAAGCAAAACAGCGAGAGGTGTGAGAAAGAGAGCTGTGGAAATGTCAGATGAGTTCTCATCTCCCTCGGTTCAGCAAACTTTACAAAAGGCAGCGCCTCGTTCATCTTTTCTCGACAAAGGTCAAGGTTGCAAACTGTGAGCGTTTCTCCACATTAGTAGGCCGGTCTTGTATTTATATCCACCCCTCCAGGACTGCTGAGTAGGACGCTTCTTTCGGAGCAAGCGACAAAACAAAGATTCACATCGATGGTTTCAGATTCAGATCATGTTGCCTTCAGTACTTCCCTCTGAAAATCAAATTACAGGCAACGCCAAGCGCGTCAGTTCATCCCTAATCCCCCTGTATACACAGAAAAGAACAGCAGCTAATCTAGGCTCTTTGCTCACAACAGCAGTAACACGCATTAGCAAGCTGAGATCTTTGATTTATTTGGATTTTTTTTTTTTTTTTTGCTCCCTTCTTTTAATTAGATGCTTGATTAAAGCTGGAGTGAGGTGGGGGGATGTCGATGTGGGGCTTATCTCTGATTACTGCACAAACAAATTATTTTCCATTACCCCACCGTTTAGGGCAAACTGCTCAACTGGGGAGAGGGGGGGAGGAGAGAAATAGAGGTTTAATAGAGAGAAGGAGGCTGGGAGAGAGAGAGATATTAAATTGTCAGAGAAAGATAAGACGCAGAAGATAAATAAAACGATTGTAGGAATAGAGATGGAAGTAAGAGATTGGCAGGAAGAGGGAGGTGGGAAAAGGGGGAGGTTGATGATTGAGAGAAGCCCGGGAGGGAAACAGGGTGAGGAGAGAAGAGGAGGAAAGAGAGGAGGTTACTGAAACCTGGCTTGGTTCAGTATGCCTTTTATAAGTATCCTGGTTCAGGAGAGGATCACTACAATCTGAATGTGTGCTTGGAAACACTGCAGGATGATCACCCACTTCATCCCCAAGGTGCCGTTGGGTTGAGTCATTGGATGAATCTGAATCTCCACCTTCTGGACTTGCTTACTGTCCAGGCTTCAGCTAGCAGTTATTCTCATTAACAATGAATCTGTTATTTTCTAAACGAATAAATCAAGTGTTTGTTCTGTAAAAATGTCAGGAAATGAATGTGAAATATATGCCTGGTATTTTTCCAAAGACCAAGGTGGCGTCTTCAGATATCTACTTTAAACCAACCAACAGTCCAAAACACAAAGCTATTCAGTTTACTGTCATGCATGACCAAGAGAAGCATCAAATTGTCACATTGAACCAGTGAATTGTTGCTCATTTTTGCTTGACGAATGTCTAGTAATTAATTGCCAAAAAGGCTGTAGTGGTCGCCATTAAGCAATTGACAGAAAATGAATCAGCTAGTCTATTAATCACCTAATGGTTTCAGCTCTATTACAGACATACAGTCTAACAGTGAACTGGGGGAGTGAGGAGAGAACTCCAATGCCAAGATCTTGACCTTATAGTCCATCTCAGAGTATTTTGTTATTTCTGATGGGTCTGGATGGAATTTGCACATTTGCGTGCAATATCAAGCATTCATACATTTATGTCAGGACTGTCAATCGATTAAAATATTTAATCCAGATTAATCACAAACTAATCGCACATTTTTTAACTGTTCAAAACCTTAAAGGGAGATTTGTCAAGTATTTAATACTCTTATCAACATGGGAGTGGGCAGATATGCTGCTTCGTGCAAATGTATTTATTATTGGAGCTCAATTATGAACACAAAACAATGACAGATATTGTCCAGAAACCCTCACAGGTACTGCATTTAGCATAAAACATATGCTCCAATCATAACATGGCAAACTGCAGCCCAACAGGCAACAACAGCTGTCAGTGTGTCAGTGTGCTGACTTGACTTTGACTTGCCCCAAACTGCATGTGATGATCATAAAGTGGGCATGTCTGTAAAGGGGAGACTCGTGGGTACCCATAGAACCCATTTACATTCACATATCTTGAGGTCAGAGGTCAAGGGACCCCTTTTGAAAATGGCAATGCCTGTTTTTCCTCATCAAAATTTAGTGTAAGTTTGGAGCGTTATTTAACCTCCTTCCCAACAAGCTAGTATGACATGGTTGGTACCGATGGATTCTTTAGGTTTTTTAGTTTCATATGATAGCAGTATCATCACACTATCTTTAAAACTGAGCCTGACACAACCTAAAAATCACAAGTTGCATTAATGTGCTAAAGAAATTAGTAGTATTAAAATGAGCACATTATTATCATGTTAACTTTGACAGCCATAATTTAGACATCTAGTTTTTACAGATGTGTTTAAATATATATATATTTGTGTTGAATATCTAAATTGTGTCCGATTATTGGCTAAGTCCAATGACGTGTGTATCTGAAACAGACTCTAGGAGTCTGCAAAAAGTCTTCAGGAAGTGTTCTTCAGGCTTATTACAAAGTTGATAAATGGTGGATTCGGACAGCCCAGACAGTCGATGTTACAGGAGCGACCCTGATGAGATGATCTTGTGTGCACACATCTTGGCCTTGGCTCAAAGTGCCCATTTGATAAATATGAGTCAAGTAAACATAACATTTACCCCCCTAGTAGCATCACTGTGTGTTTTGTGGACAGCAGGCAGAATGAACCCACCGACTCCAAGATTTGACTCCGACTGCCATCAGCACGTTGCTACAGATTCAGAACGCCAGCTGCTTCATTTTAGTTCTATCTGCTGTACTGAACTTTCTGCAAACTTCTATTTTTAAATTAGGAAACCTGCACCAACAATCGCATCATATTTAAAGTCCTAAATCACACATTTTATTACAGTTGTACCCAACCTTATGTACATGTGTGTATATTACAACACTTCACGGCACGTGTCTCACACAGTGGCCTCTAACGTTAATGAAAAAATGCTTTCACTGACTGGAGATTTCACCATTATTTTGTATTTAAAGCACAGGGATGCCAACTTTTCGTTTTAGTTTGGAGTGAGATTTGGTGTCGGTGAAGTCAGTGCATTTTATGAGTACTGCCATCTGAAGGCAGCAGGTATCTGTTCCATCTGCAGTCTCTAACTGGGCTGATGTTGCGCACTGTC
Source organism: Sebastiscus tertius (assembly GCA_916701665.1). NCBI lineage: Eukaryota > Metazoa > Chordata > Actinopteri > Perciformes > Sebastidae > Sebastiscus > Sebastiscus tertius. The sequence continues at coordinate 111,882 of CAKAOH010019304.1, forward strand.
AAGACACAATCATGCACGGCAGATCCGCTGGTTACATTTTGAACAACCAGCACCAGAGTGTGTTGTGAAATAACCCCAGAAGTAATTGTATTGGAGTACATTCTTGAAGTAATCCTCCCAGCCATGCTTATCTATTATAAAGCAACGCCTTATTTCGCCCTCTCGTCAAATTGTGCACGCCAAACAGTTGTGAGATGTTCTATCAACAAGTCATTTTCTTTACTCAGACTTAAACAATCTGAATAGTATTTGGAGGCCAATGGATGATATACATATATACAGTCATTTCACAAGATAAAAGCAAAGATTAGATACAAATCTGAAAAATAATTATATTGTGAAAAATGTAGTATTTTCTTGTTGTAACATCTTTTCATTTCTTTCTGTTCTTAGTTTGACCAGCTAACGTTTATAGATGATGTTTCTGTCTCCACCTCCGATGGAGAAGAATGGATGTTTGTGGCCTAAAGCACTGAGAAATGTCTTTCTCTTCCTCTTTCTTTCATTATTGACTCTTTGTCTCTTTGTCTCTCCGTGTCTTTCTGCCAGGCTTTTGATGCATTCATCTACATCTTCTTCGCTATGGAGATGGTTATAAAGATGGTCGCCCTGGGAATCTTTGGTCGGCGCTGTTACCTCGGGGATACGTGGAACCGACTGGATTTCTTTATCGTCATGGCAGGGTGAGGATTTCCTCTTCTTCCCTTTATTGTATCCCTTTTGTATGTCTCACATGAGTGTGAACAGTGACAGGTTTTGTTCCAAACACTCTCATCTTACAAAGCTACATAGTCCACCTGTTTTAAAGCATAATGGGTAAACGGCATATTTATAAAACTCATATGTAGGATTGAATGGGAAAACAGAAGCTCATTCATTCCCAGTAATGGGTTTTTCTATTCATAAGTGTTATTATTAATGTTAGTGAATTAGTTTAAAGTTCAAATGTTTAATAGTGATTTACCTTGGGTCTATTTAAACGGCAGGCTCCAGGCTCGGCTTTCTTTGCTGCCCCGACAGCTCGTGGTCCATTGTGCCACCATGCGTGGTCAATCACGTCAGTGTTGAATATGAAACATGACATTAAATATTAATATGTGGATAGTCGCCGGCTTTCACCTGGGACATGGCTGACAATAACACACCGATAATGCAATTCAGCTGCGCTAATCACCGCAATATAATTCAATGAATGAGCTCAAATTACCCTGTCAGAAATTCACCACATGATCATACTACGAAGCGATGTGATTTCTGCTCTGTGACGTTGTGCATTCATCTCCTACAGTGTGGCCTACATACAGTACAGTCTCTACCTCACTATCTTGCAGTCTGTTGCAGTCTTTTTTTGATGGCGCTGCATTGCTCTTACTGCCTTCGGTTCCCCTTTGAACGTCTTCTTCAACTTTCTTGAGCGATGCTCTGCCAGCGAGAGAAGTTGTGCCCTTTTAAAATCATTTCATGTCTCCTCTACTGAGCAGGACAGGGACCGGGGGTGTCTCTTTGTAATTACTGAGCTAGGATTTGAAAGGATGCAGATGTTTGTTTATAAGTTACAGTCTGTGACTGTAGTATTGCAACTTCTGTCAAAACACATCAAGGTCGGTTACACTATATATATATATATATATATATATATATATATATATACAGTATATGTAACTCATTCATTGGATGGTTTTGGCGACAGTCATCCTGCACCATGTGCTCTGCAGGTACCCCCGAGGTATAACCAAATTCTGGTGAAATGACAGCAAGTCATGCAGCACTTAAAGTTTGTTTGTTTATTGTTATATATCTTCTCTGATGCCACAAATAGCTCACAAAGTAATTCACTGGTTATAAGCTTTAGTTGTCGAGTCTGCAACTGGACCTCATTTGACATAAATAGTTTATTTTGAAAATACACTATTTACGTTTTACGTAAGACTACATTTGTTTTTAACATATCACATATACGTTTGTCATGTTGGGTAATGACGGGGGGGAGGTCGGGGTGGTGGATGGGTCAAAGAAACACAGGACTTTCACCCAGGAGACCGCTGTTTGTGTCTCGTATGAAACTAAAAGTCAGTGTTCCACTTATTTTAATCATATTTTCTCTTACTAAACCTAACAAAGTAGTTTGTTTTTTGTACAAAACGTTACAACTTTAATCCTCTGTTTTCTTCTGTATTCCAGGAAAAGGTACTTTCACCTTGAAACATAATTGAGAAAAGTTGCATGGGAATGTAATTTAACATATGCTTGTTTCTTTACACACTTAATCCTGCACAGACGTTTTATCGCCACAGAATACATTATCAGTTTTCATGGCAACCAAACATCACACCAGAAGACAGCTGAATTGATCATTGAACTGCTGTAGCACTGTGATGAAATCTTATTTTTTCTCTGAGACATGATTAACACGTCATTCTTTGATGTGTGCATCACTCACATTAGTTTCAGGATTTAATACAAGAGCTCTGCATTCTCACATGCATCACGGCTGTATTGGTGGGCTTTCAGTTTAACTATCGACTAAATGTTAAAAAGACAGACTTGGTGACAGGATAAAGAACACAACAGAAAAAAAAAAACACTCTGGCACGAAGCAGACATTTCCAAAGCTGGGACACCACATTATCTCCTGGCACATAAAAATTAAAGTAATTACCATAATTTGATGACTCAAAACAATCAAGTTGCATCCTATCATTTTTATGTTCTGCAGTTCTTCTTTTTTTAAAGAGATGATTAGCATGCAGAGTGGCACCCCCCACCCCCCATGATCAGTAAACAAATCCCCTTTAAAGGAGCTGATGCTGTGTTAATATCTCTCATCTGTGTCTCCTGTTGGCTGAAGCTCTTTTAAAGAGACACTCTCCGTTCTGTTGGAGACTTTCCAAACATCATAATTAACTTTGACATACTGTGCACAGAGCAATTAGGAATAGTCAAAAACAACACGATAAAGTACCTGAATAAAATTTCATGGGCTTTTAGTCATCATTTAGACACTCATCAAATGGGCCAAATTTCTACTACGTATGAACAAGCTGTGTAATCTCCCCTTCAGTTAATCTACCCTCAGTATTGCATCTAAAGTCATAGACCACCTGTCTAATTATACAGTACTAATTCACTTTAATATGAATTGTCTTACAGCGGTACTCCAGAGATTTAATATTGCGCCCCCAAGAGATAGTTTCCAACAGATTTAAAACTGAGGAAGTTCTAGAGGCCAGTATGATTCAATCTACAAAAAATGCTGGGTCCTACATTTCCAATAATTAAAAACTCAACAGCAATGATATTTTCTTAGATCTCCTTGTTTACTACACAGACAACCCTTATGACTTATTTGGTGATTTCCTAGCTTGGCAAAGCTCCTCCAGAGCCAAAAAAAGACGTTATTCACCGGTTGGAGTCTGAGTCTGAACAGCGTAGCCACACGAGCACGTATGGGACACAGAACCTGATTGAGTTATACCTGTAAGAAGTTACAAACAGTCCCATTAAGCCCAACCATGACCTTTTTTCCTAAACCTAACTAAGTGGTTTTGTTACCTAAACATAACTGTGACAGTTTCATGGTAATAACGTGGTTTTAAATGATGGGAAAAGCTGTTTCACAGCATAAACCCTGTGGCGTGAAATGTCACGCAAAAAGACTAAAATGTCCTTAAAATGTATACAGCATCAGGTTGAGACATGCAGTTTGTAGCTGCATGATGTCGCATCTAATGAAATAAATAAATTAATAGATAAACACTGGAGTTGTAAAATATCCACTACGTCTGCGTCTTTTATCATCATGCCAGATCAGTATGTGTTACACAGCGCTGGAGTGCATGTTAACTCCACTGTGACACAGAGATGATGGCCAAAACACGTCTACTCTCACTGTGAACCTCCATACACTAATGTGGCTGTCAAAACCGATGTGATTTGGAAAAAAGTCCACTCCACAAACCACACTGAATCCACCCTACAGTACTGTACATGATAAAAGCATATCACCTTTCTCCACCGACGTTTTCTCTTCCCACAATGCCCTTTTGATTAATATTCAAATAGTTGTTTTAAATATTGCTTCAAAAGAAAATGTTTGTACTTAATATTTATATATCTCTGCTATGTCTTTCTGAGATGAATTATTCACTTTTTTTTCCTTTCCATTGTCCCCGACCACTTAAGACAAAAATGTCCGAAAAAAAGTCAGAAAAAAAGTCAGAAAAAATGTCCGAAAAAAAAGTCAGAAAAAAGATCTGAAAAATGTCAGACAAACAAATCTGAAAAATGTCTGAACAATGTCAGAAACAAATGTCAGAAACAAATGTCAGAAAAAAGATCTGAAAAATGTCAGACAAACAAATCTGAAAATGTCAGAAAGAAATGTCCAAAAAAAAGTCTGAAAAAAAGATCTGAAGAAAAGATTTGAAAAATGTCAGACAAACAAATCTGAAAAATGTCTGAAAGATGTCAGAAACAAATGTCAGAAATAAAAGATCTGAAAAAAGTCCGAAAAAAATGTCCGAAAAAATGTCTGAAAAAAATGTCTGAAAAAAAGATCTGAAAAAAGTCCGAAAAAAATGTCCGAAAAAAAAGTCTGAAAAAATGTCCGAAAAAAATCTTAAAAAAAAAGTCCGAAAAATGTCCGAAAAAAATGTCAAAAAAAAGTCTGAAAAAAATGTCCAAAAAAAAGTCCGAAAAAAATGTCTGAAAAAAAGATGTGAAAAATGTCCGAAAAAAGTGTCAGAAAAAAAGTCAGAAAAAAATGTCCGAAAAAAAGTCCGAAAAAATGTCTGAAAAAATGTCCAAAAAAAAGTCAGAAAAAAATGCCAAAAAAAAGTCTGAAAAAAATGTCCGAAAAAAAAGTCCGAAAAAATGTCCGAAAAAAATGTCAAAAAAATGTCCGAAAAAATGTCCGAAAAAAATGTCAAAAAAAAAGTCCGAAAAAAATGTCCGAAAAATTCTCCAAAAAAAAGTCAGAAAAAAATGTCTGAAAAAAAGATCTGAAAAATGTCCGAAAAAATGTCTGAAAAAAAAGTCAAAAAAAAAGTCAGAAAAAAATGTCTGAAAAAAAGAT
>CAKAOH010019305.1:0-80208 GCA_916701665.1 Sebastiscus tertius
AAGTTTAGAAGTAAAGGTTTTATAAAATCCCCCTGTCAGACCATCATTACCTGGGGACTTGTTTTCTTGAACACATTTAATACATTCAGTCATTTCAGGTAAAGATATCTCCTTCTCACTGAAGTCTCTAAATCCATCATTTAATTAAGAGGCGCAGTTCATCTCAAACGAGCCCTATATGTTCCGTAATGTCACGTGTGACGTGATTGGCGTCCGTAACCTAGGTTACATAGACCCCGCTTTCCACATTCTGTTCCGTGATGTCACGTGTGACATCATTGGCGTCCGTAACCTAGGTTACATAGACCCCGCTGTCCACATTCTGTTCCGTGATGTCACGTGTGACATCATTGGCGTCCGTAACCTAGGTTACATAGACCCCGCTTTCCACATTCTGTTCCGTGATGTCATGTGTGACGTCATTGGCCACAGAAACAGAGTTTACCTATAGACCCTGATTTCCACCTTCTGTTAACGTCCTCTCTCTAAGAGAGGTCGGGTTCTGGGCCTCATTCCTTCAAGTCTGTGTTGGACGCTCAGTGCCCCTCTAGGGCGCGTCCCACGGACACGCTTGGGGATTCCAGAGTTTTTGGGGTTTTGTTTGTTTGTTTGTTTGTTAGTTAGTTAGTTTGATAGTTTGTTGGTTAGTTAGTTAGTTAGTTAGTTAGTTAGTTAGTTAGTTAGTTTGTTTGTTTGTTTGTGTGTTAGTATTTGTGTTAAAGTTAGAGTTAGTGTTAGAGTTAGAGTTAGTGTTAGTATTTGTTTGTTTGTGTGTTTGTGTGTTTGTTTGTTTGTTTGTTTCTCTCTCTCTCTCTTTCTTTCTTTCTTTCTTTCTCTCTCCTCTCTTTCTCTCTCTCTCTTTCTCTGTCTCTCCTCTCTTTCTCTCTTTCTTTCTTTCTGTCTTTCTTTCTTTCTCTCTTTCTTTCTTTCTTTCTCTCTCACTCCTCTCTTTTTCTCTTTCTTTCTCTCTCTCTCCCCCTCTCCTCTCTTTCTCTCTTTCTTTCTTTCTTTCTTTCTCTCTCTTTGTCTCTCTCTACTCTCTTTCTCCCTCTCTCTTTCTTTCTTTCTTTCTTTCTTTCTTTTTCCCTCTCTCTCCTCGCTTTCGCTCTCTTTCTCTCTTTCTTTCTTTCTCTCTCTCTCCTCTCTCTCTTTCTCTCTCTCTCTCCCCTCTCTCTCTCTCTCTCTCTGTGACAACTTTATCAATTCATAAAGTTTTCAGAGAAAAGTAAATAAAAAGCGGGTGTAAGGTGATCCACATGTATGCAGAATATATTCAAGTATTGACACAGTTCTGCATGAGTAAAGCTTTACCTATATATAAAACTTTTTGTAATAACGTTACACATGCTAAAAGCAGAGATATCATACATGCTGATATTACTAATCTTGCACCATGCAACTCCCATACTGCAAACCAGCCTGTGATCAGCACCACGGACAGCAGCCTAAATGCCAAATTTATCAACGCTGATTTAACAACCTGAACTGGATTTAGCTGCCAAATGTTATCCCATACACAGATTTCAGTAGGTGCACATTTTCCAACATATGAGATGTAACAATTACAGTGCTATAGATTTAAATCCCTGATCCCATAATAATAATAATAATAATAACAAAAAAATTATAACAAAAAGAAACCATTACTCATCCATTAGAAGTTTATCCTACCGGTCTTGTGCTCCGCAAAGTCATTAACAACACTCCTTTAGAACCATGTCCTTTTTAATTGGAATGTCCGGGCCGTGAATGCGACGTGGCACGCTGTTTTAAGCTGAACATTTGTCAGACGCCCAGCTGTTTCTTAAATTTCTGTCACTCGCCATGAAATCATGTTAATGGACGAGGAGTGGCTGATTGGTGAAGTTGAAATGAAGAGTTATCTGTACGATACCTCCTCGTTTCACTACAAAAACCTTAATAAGGCATCACAAACTTTATCATTTGATTGTCACTGACGTCACGATTCTTGGTGGACTCTTATCTTCCGTGATGTCATGTATGACGTCACAGAGAAGGGTAGCAGTACTACAAGTTATTGTGCGGGGGTTATGTTCCATGTCATCTGTGACGTCATGTGTGCTTACCAAAAAGTTTACTTATAGGACCCATTTTCTCTAATCTCTAAGATCTGAACATCTGTCAGACGCCAGAGACAAGGTTGTGACCTGGAAACACACCACGTCTACCTCGCCACGGGCAAGTTTCTCTGTTCAACCTTTCGGGTTGAACAGAGGATCCGTGGCGAAACTGCCAGACATGGAGACATATAGTGCTTCACTGGGAGGAAGGCGACCGTCCACAGCCGTTGTTTCAGAGTCTACATGCCAGGCATGGGAGACAGCTCCACTGGCAGGTAGATTCCAGGCGATATTCAGGGGTTCAGAGGCGAGGGGGGGGTTTGGTGACTTGCTCAAGGGCACCAAACCCCCCGAGCAGTTGGGGGTTTAGTGCCCTTGGGCAAGGTACCAAACCCCCAACTACCATGGGCAGTTTATTTAGTGCGAATTTATTTATTTATTTATTTATTTATTTATTTATTTCTGTCAGAGCGTTTTTTCTTTTTCTGTCTCAAATCGAATAAGATGACATAATCAATTCAGAGCTGTCAGCAGGATTATTACTTTATGCATTATGTAAGCAGCCAGATTGCACACAGTATTTAGGCTACAATAGAGGCAGTATTGAGCACAGCATTGAAATGTAACCTGATGCAACAACTTTATCAATTCATAAAAAAAGACATGTTTGTACTTCAACTTGTAATGAAAATGCGCACACTGCACGCACTGCAATTAACTGCCTGTTAATTATGTAGTAATGTGAAGAAATTGCCAGGAAATAAAAGTAAAGTAAAATCAGTAAAATCAAAGCAAAGACTGTGTGACCTTATGAGAGCTGCTCATTTAGGCCATGTCTTTTTTTAATAACGTTGCAGAGATATCATACATGCTGATATTACTAATATCTTGGGTGAGGGGGGTTTTCTGTGCTTCTCTGTGCTGCCTGTGATATTCTGGGACACACAGGTAATTTATTTCACCACGTGCAGGAAATAATCTTGTGTAGGTATGGTGGACGGAACTTCCCAAAATCTAAAATCTATCAATCAATAAATAAATGACTCTATAAATAATAATAATATAAAAATAATAATTAAATGTAGAAAAAAATATATTGAAACGAAATATAGCCATTAATAAGTTGATAGAGTTTGACATAAATTGATATTTTTGTTTTAATAAATTCTCTTTTAAACTGTATTTATCTTTGTATTAATCCCGATATTTATTTACTTTTGTGTTTAATTTCCTTTTTTACATATTCAGGAATTTATTTTTATAATTATTTTATTTTATTTATTTATTTTTGTATTCATGTATTTATTCATTTGTCTTTAAATGTATGTATTTATTACATGTATTTATTTGTGCATGATTTTCCCTTTGTATTTCCCGCTTTATTTATTTTTCCAGACTTATTTATTTCTGTATTCTTTTTTTTTATATACATTTCTTTATGAATTTCTACCTTATTATGCAAATGAGGGGGCTGTCACTCAACGTGTGTCATCATGGGGTCAGAGTGCATAGATGGACTATACTGTACCAGTACGAGGCAGCAGCTGGAGAAGCAAGGATGGAGACTGTAGTGCAGCGAGCTGGCTAGCATATAGTCCATCAGTATGCAGTCTGACCCAATGATGAGACACGTTGAGTTACTAAAGAAATGTAAAAAGAAATGTGAAAAGAAATGTATAAAGAAATACAGAAATAAAGAAGTTTGCTGAAAAAGAGGGTGTGAAAAGGGAAAATCATGAAAATCATAAATATAAAATAATTGCAAAAATAAATAAATTCAAAAAATAAATTCAAAATAAATAAATAAAAATAAATAAATGCAATAATAATTATATGCATTTAAAAATGTCTTATATTAAACAGAAGAGTACATAAATAAAGGAATTAATACTAAGATAAATAAAGAAGGCAATTAAAACTGAAATATCAATTTATCTCACATTTTATCAATTCATTAATGGCTCCATTTATTTGAGCTTTTCTGGATTCAATTACATGTTTATTTTTATTTTGGCAGTATCCGTCCATACATTACAGCATACTCATACTTCTGGTAAATCATTTCAAAATAAAAGTTGTCCACATAGGTGTGGTTGCTCGTGGTCACCGCGGGAGAGCAGTGTTTTGTCGTGGCAATGATTGGCCATAAGAAATAATAACAGTACAAATGTTAGATTTGTCTGGAACTGTCTTGTCTTTCACATACACATGCCTGAGGGGATTATTTTATTTATTCATTTTTATTTATTGTTTTAAGCCCTCCCCCCCAATGCACCATTAAATTAGCAGAATTAATTTCATAAACAATTACATTTATACATATAAATGAATTAAATCCGATAGCAACAAAAATGAAACACATACAAAACAAACAAGCAAAAAAAGGAAAAAGGAAAGGACCAAAAGGATGAAAAAGGAAGAAAAAATGATGATAAATAATTAAATTAAAAAACTAAGTATAAGTTGTAAATTATATGTAATATGGGATCAGGCCTTTTATTTTGAAGGGAAATCAAACAGTCGAGCCGGAAACTGTAATATTTTGGTGTCACCTTATTGGCTACCGGAGACGTTGACTTCCGGTAACAAAATGGTCTGAAAACATTGAGGTTTAGCGCTTTTAAAAGATCCATGAGGTTCAAACAGAACTGATGAAAATGCGTTCATTTCTACCTGCAGTGGCCGAACAGCTTTTCAGAGATATTCAAAAAACATACCAGGAAACGTCCCAAAGTAAGTGACAATTGACCTGGACAGTTTTAGTGGAGAAGTAGCTTTAGCATTCATATGCTAATGTAGCAGGATGCGACCAACTCGGGTGACTTTCTGAGCAACTTTCTGTCCTTTTGTTAGCAAGAAAAAGTCTCCCTTTTCCAGTAATTACAACGCAGTTGTCCTTACAATGATTTACAGTAACGTTAATGTAGCATTTGGTAACTGATTAAATGTTGTTCCAGCGTTTTACAACGATGTAATGTAATATTTGGGCTGTAGGGAGCGCTGCTGTAACACACTTCTACTCTAGGCCGCACACTTCTGTTACTATAAACTAGTATAGGCTGACACACCTGAAAAGATACACCTTTTTCACAGCAGGGAAACTACTGGTGTAATTAATACAATCAACAATTGATCTTCCATTTAGGTGATCACTTCCAAGGTCCTAATCAGGGAATGAAATTAGCACCTGCTACCTGCCAAATAACAAGGTTAATGTTGGCTGTGGCAGGTACAATTTTCAGGTCACCTGCCACCATGGCAGACAGGTTTTCCTTATATTAAGAAATATTATTTTTAAAATGCAATTCTAAAGCCTAAATTAAATATAGGGTAAGACTTAATTTTACAGCTCTGCAAATTTCATGGTAATTAGGTGATAATTAGCAAGTATTTCTTTGGAATTACTGCCAAATTACCCCAATATTTACCTCAAAATTTATAAAAAAAATAAATAAATAATAATAATAAAATAAAAAAAATGACTTTGTAAAAACATTATTTGATAGTTATATTCGACTGGTAATTTATTTAATACATTTCCAGGAAAAGAATTAACAAAGTTAATTGATATGTTTTATTTCCATGTCTGTAAATTGATGATAATTAGCAAATAACTTCTTTGAAATTTCTCAAAAAAACAACTCCCTGAATCATGACATCAGCTACCAGGTTACATTTGTGCAGACAATAAGTCACAATGGTGAGATTATTTGTGTCTGATCAGAAGTGTCTTCTATTAGTTTTGGTTTTCCAGCTCCAATGAAGAGCAGCGCACAGCAGCTTCTCAAGCCTAAGGGCTCTATTTTAACCATGAGATGCTATTTTAGCATATCATTATTAAATTATGTTTATAATAAAGTAATTTGATACATTTTGAGGTAAATATTGGGGTAAATATTTGGCAGTAATTCCAAAGAAATTTCAAATAGGTAACTTGCTAATTATCACCTAATTACCATGAAATTTGCTGACCTGTAATATGAAGTGTTACCAAATATAGTCATGGGTTAAGGTTACATAATATATTCCATCATTCTAGAGTCTGGTACATCTGACTCAGTGTTTACAATTTTAAAGCGTTCTACCTAGTTTTCAGAAGTGGCAGACAAAAAAATTGAGTGGTCGGTAGAAATGTTCAGTGACCTGCCACAGTGGCAGGTGAGGAAAAAGGTTACTTCCAGACCCTGGTCCTGATGTAGGCCTTTTTCACAGCAGACATTTTGACTTGTCATAGTTGGAAAGGCTCAGGTGGTAATAATAATAATAATAATATTAACAATGGTTCTGTTCTGTTCATGTGACCCAAAAATATTATTTACACCTGTGCTGTGAAAAATGTTTATTGTGCATGCTGGCTCAGTCACTGGGACACTCGGATGGATCTGAGCCATCATTTATGTTATTAGCATTTCCAACGTGATGAGACTGACATCATTCACATATTTCTTACCCATCTTCATCACCAGGCTCTCAAATGAACAGACAACATTACAGTTCTTGAACATTATTTACATATAACAGAGTTGTCCCTGATCCGCTTTTGTCTGACAAGACATACAATATTTGAATGTTATGCCACAAAAATACCTGCAACAAGGTTTTGCGTATATTGTCCATAAAGGATTACCTCCCGCCAAGCCCTAAATTCCAATATTGCTTGGTATGCCTGAGTGGACTTTTACTACCATTAGTCAGTGGTTGTGGTTTATTTGTACTTGGCCATTTTTTTAACCTACCAAACAGAAGAGCACATGAGCTTTGGCTTTGGGGAGAGCTGGTTTAATTTGTATATTAAAGTCATGCTTAAAAATAGGGACTTAAAAATACTGCAGGTTTACATACTTGACACAGAGCCATTCCAGGGCCCAATGCCATCTCAGCAGTTGTCCCTTTTGTTTTTAACCCGTATTATCTGAAACAGTCATTGGACTTGAACCCGCAACTGTTTGGCCATCAGCTTTCCTCTCTGCCCGCCAGACTGTTGCTGTATCACTGGGAGTGGATAGAAAAGTAGTCAGATCCTTTACCAAAAAGTAGCATTACCACAATGTAAAAATATGTAAAGTTGTAAATGTGAAGTTGAGTGGAATAAATTGTGCAGTGCTTTGTATTAAAATGCAAGGTACAATATAATAATGTGTCATAAAAATGCCAAGCACTCATGTCTGGGCATAGTTCTCAAGTGGCTCATAAACATTTTTTATAAAACAAATTCAAGCTAAACGAGTACACACAAGCAGTAAAGGTTCTGTCTGTGTGTCTATATATAGTATCTTTACCTCAACATCAAGACAAAGCAAAGTGGTTGCTGCTCTACGGTAAATTGTGGACTTGTCTTCCAAGCAGATTCCAGATACTAGATAGAAATTGATAATTATTATTATTTTTTTTAAGTTTAATCACTCCTAAATCTGTGGAATTGATTTTTTTTGTAAATGCATGAACACATGTTTTAAGAAATTACTTATATTTGTCTCTTTTTTTGCAGTTCCTGACGACCTGCTTATTGCGTAAGTATAAATCTTATTATTCCCCTTATTAACCATTAATTTCCATCACAGATATGTATCACTGAATCTGCCACAAGTTACATTATTTTGCATAGTTGTTATTGACTTCAAGGCTCTCCATATGTGCAGTTATCTTCCCCTGTTTGAGTTATGATTCAAGTAAAAAGGTCTGCACATGACTGAATCTGAGTGGGTGTGAAGTACAGAAACCACACTGAGGAGGTGGAGGGAGGTGTTTTTTTACTGTCTGGATTTACCAAAGTGACATGGCACTGAGACACAATGTCATGATGCTGCTTTGTGTCTTTACTGAGGTATTTCCTGGCATAGTGGCTTGACTTACTGAGAACGAAGGGGTGCTCACTGTCTGGGTCAACACAGCCACATCCTGTCTGTTTTTCAGGAAGCCTCTGGTTCAGGGACTCTTCATCATACTCTGTGGTTATTCCCTAGCAGACATCGTTCTATTTTTATATTTACCTCCTGGTTTCTCTCTTCTCTGCCTCATAGGAAAAATTTAAATTGAAAAATGAACAGCTTGAGTAATTGAAGTTTTGTCTGATGTAATGCATCACGGGATCACTGTTTGTTGCATGAAACTTCTATAAGACTAGTGCAGTGCCCGCCCGGAGCCTGTTCCCGCCCGGAGCCTGTTCCCGCCCGGAGCCTGTTCCCGTCCGGAGCGTGTGCTCGTCCGGAACAGGCCGACTGCTTGGCCCACAGAAGTGCTGCTTGCAGCGTTGTCGAGAACCGTGGAATGGCGGTTCTCAACATATGCGAAGGGCAGTCATATATATACAGTACATATACAGACAGAGATTCCTTCCATTATAGTTAGCTGATGCTGCCTGCTTTAGCGCCACCTATTGGCCAAATGGCACCAAATTTGTCATGGTCACTCAGACATCATATCTACACGTCCACCAAATGTGGTCATAATAGCACAAAGTGTTCAGGAGATATGGCATTGTTTGTATTATAAACCCTGCCCACAGTATTTGAGCAAACTGTGAGAGCCAGCTATAGCAAAAGTGTATGAAACATCAAAAATGCCAAAAAGTAACTTTTTCCGGAGATGTTTTGTATCAAATTTTGTGAGAATTGCTCAAAATGTGTAGAAGGAGCAGCGAAAAATCTGATTTGGACACAATTCAAAATGGGATTGAAATCAATCTAGACGCAAATGGGCGTGGCTTATGAGGATAGATTTGTCAGGACCAACAAAATCCTGGAATTCGTTTTAGACTTGAGACTTGAGTTCATTGTTATAGTGCCACCATTTGGCCAAATAGCACCACATTTGACTCTGCACTCCCTTGGGTCCCAAGCTATACAGACGCCAAGTGTGACGTATATCGGATGAGCGGTTCTTGAGATATGCGAAGGACATATGGAAAGACAGATAGATAGACAGACAGAGATTTCTTGCTTTATAGTTAAATATGCTTACATGGTATTTTGCAGCCTTTTGCCATAAAAATAATATTCTTAGCAAATATATTTTGATTTCAAACCAGTCATAGTTTTAGTAAAGGATAAAAGACTGACGCTGTTACAAAACAGCGACACCTTGGATTATCGTACCTCTTTAATTCGGTAGTGTATTTTCACTACTTCAAGCACTACAAACTGAATAATGTTTAATATTTTTGCCACCTGAGGCATAAACTTTAAACATAAGGTGTTGGTGTTAGTCCCTTAAAATTCACTTCACTCCAGACAGACAGTGAAAAAGTGACTGTAAAAGAGGCAGATATGCTGGTTCTTCTACCAACAGTAGATCCAAAAGTCCACAAAACAAACGTATTTGATGAGAAGCTCCACCACACACACACACACACACACACACACACACACACACACAAACACACAAACACAGACTAGTGTGTTCATAAGTAAATTGGTCTTTTCTCTAAACATCTACTCAGCAGTTTCTGTATATCTACCAGAAGTGGGACCAAGTCAGTGTTTTGCAAGTCACAAGTAACTCTCAAGTCTTTGCACTCAAGTTCCAAATCAAGACAGGCAAGTCCCAAGTCCTAAACTTTGAGTTTTGAGTCTTAAACAAGTCATAATCTGCTAATCACCAAATTTAATCCCATTTTAGCAACAAAGTAATAATGCTGGGAATGAATAGCATTAACGTTAGTTGATTCAGGAAATTAAGGGAAATGAATTTATTTGTGGCACACTTGTTAAATACTGTCTTGGGGGACGGTAAGTGTTTTCAAGTCTAAAGGCCAAGTCCAAGTGAAATCACGAGTCACTAGTGTTGAAGTCCGAGTTGCAAGTCTTTTTTTGATTTATTCAAGTCGAGTCTAAAGTCATCAAATCTGTGACTTGAGTCTTACTCAAATCCAAATGACTGGAGTCCACACCTCTGATGTATATCATGTCAAATGTTTTTTTTATCTACATAACTTATTGTTTTGCACAAACCACATTTTCAAGTGAACTCGAGTGCAAAAGTACAGGACATGTTGTGGACGTCTGTATGTGTTTCACTCGCCTCTAACGTTGTCTTCCTCGTTTCTGTCAGGCTGAAGTTTGTCTTCGGACCTTGTGCGCTGCAGGCTTTGGACCTCGTTGACCAGCATTCAGTCACCTGTCTGTCGTCTCCCAGTGGACGCAAAGCATTCCAGGTTTGTCATGCCTCTGTCAACTCCGAACCTTTACAAACGGTAGCCCTACTTGCACAGTTTATATATATATATATACTACAGATTAATGTTTTGCATTCTAACATTACATCATTACCACAATATAGGGCTGCCCCATTTCGGTCTTAGTCGGCTAAGACTAAGGTGCTTTTGTGTAATTTTTTTTGTGGAGAAACTTAGTTTTAGAGATCTGTCGATTAAATCAACTAATTGATAAGTTGACAAAATCGCATGAGTGCTAGTCGACTAAGAATTTCTTTAGTCGAGGACAGCCTTACCACAATATCTACGTTTTCCCACAGCAAAACAATTTCCAACTTGTAGGCACTGCATAATTAGTGTGAGCAGGAGTATTCTCATCCCTCTGAATCCAAATAATGGACGTCAGGATTTTCTGTCCCCCAAATCGAGTCGATTGCATGTTAACGTAGTCTTCTGGTAACCCAGGGGTTTATTGATGTTGTGTTTTTCAAAAGTGAAATATTTCACTTGTGTTTTCCCTCCAAAAGAGCACATAATCAGTTTAAAGGAACAGTGTGTAGCATTTCAGGGGACCTATTAGCAGAAATGGCATTTAATATTCATAACTATGTTTTCATTAGTGTATAATCACCTGAAACTAAGAATCGTTGTGTTTTCGTTAGCTTAGAATGAGCCCTTCATATCTACATTGGGAACAGGTCCTCTTCACGGAGTCGGCCATGTTGCTCCGCCATGTTTCTACAGTAGCTCAGAATAGATGAACCAAACCCTGGCTCCAGAGAGAGAGCCTTTCATGTTTTTACGTTACCTGAAGACCATCGTAGTTCTCTGACAAGCTTGTGAAACTGCGGTAACGTGAGCTGCAAAGTGCAAAACTGTGATACCGCCAGCCGCCATATGACTTCCATTAGTCCTGAAGTAGTGATATTATAGTAAGGATGAATGGTGTTATCATAGTTTTGGTCTTCGGAACTGAGAACTCAACTTGCAGTGTTTTATCTCTAAAGATACTGTGATATGATCTCCTGTCAAACTCCACTCAATCAGCTGATCTTTCATGCGTCAAAACATTTTAGATCACAGTTCAGGACCACGATGGCCTCGCACCAAGAAAAAAGACATGAGTTGATTTAAGTTGGTGAAGAAAAGCTGTGACTTGTTTTGGATCTGGTTATTTTTTAGCTTGCAGTTTTTGATTCAGGGTGTTTTAAAGAAAGCAGAAATCAATTCCTCTCAGTTTGTTGTTAGATCTTAATTTAATGAACCCTTTTCATCCTGCGGCACATCCATTAGTCAAGTCCCGGCATGGCCCACACAAATACACACTACACTATTGTGTGCTAATGAAATGCCAAGCTAATCCTGGCATGTGACATTTTCTAATTGTATAGTAGAGGCTCTGAGAGGTGGATTCTTACAGTGACTCTCTAAGATCACGATAAAAGGTGTTACCGAACTTGCTCTGGTTTTATGTTTGACATTTTGTTAATACTTCAGTGGATTACAGTATATTATAATACCTCATCACAACTGCCCAGAGCGACCTCTTTTAAATGCTTGTGTTGGTTTATTACAGTATTGCTATTGCTGATTCCAGCTTCTCATACATGAGGATACAGAATATTACCAAATACATGCTATTACTCCATACTCTGAGAACTGACCCGAGCCATCCTGTCCTCAAAGTTAAATGTTAATCTCAGTCGGACACACAGTGACCCGTGATGGGACAAACAAGGCAGTCCGCTGAGGTTGTGGTCATTGTGGCCCAAATTTCCTGTAAACTCCTTCAGGCCCCTGCGAAAACAGCTTTTATGAAAGGAACTGTAAAGTACAATGCAGCTAAATAAAGACACGGCCTCTGTTCTGTTGGGACAGTTGTTGGTGTCTCAACCGTTTCACTAATTTAACCCAAGGCCACCTGACATTTGTGGTCCAGAAGTATTGGAGCGTAATAATGTGATAGTCTATTTTTATTCTCTTCTCTTATGGAAAAATGTCCTCTTGATCTCTGTATTCTCTTGAGAACAAATCTGGTACACAATACGCATATTCAGTCAGTCATAGAGCGGCAATGATTCATCGGTCAAAGAAAACTAATCTGCATGCAGCGCTATTGCTGCTTCCAGCTTCTTATACATGAGGATTTGCTTCTTGTTTTTGTCATATATGATGATAAATAAAATATGTTTCACAAGCAGTTAAAAGAGGTCACTTTTGGCGAAGACAGTCGACACAGTTTAATTGAGACTGTCTGATTAATCAATTCTGAAAATAATTGTTAGTGGCAGATCTAGTCTGTCAGACATTTAATGCATGCAATGTTTCATGTCATTATTTTGTAGGTTGAGAACAAATAATAATTAGCCGGATGCAATATCTTGCAAACTCTAGTGTTCAGTGGAAGTGTGTGTCTTGCTTGTTAGACCGCTTGCAAGTGTCTGAACCTGTGGGAATGTCACACATTTCTCACACTCGGCTTTATTGTGTCACTGTTTACTTGCTGCTCTGCAACACTTCAGTTTAAAAATCACTCATCACAATCACACATACAAGCGCAGGCTGCCACTCACACACAGCTGTAGATTCATGGTGGAATAAACAGTTAGCTTGGCTCTGTCTGGTGAAAGAATCTACCTACCAGCACTTCTAAAGCTAATTTACTAACACATAATATGTAGTTTGTTTAATCCGTATTTTAAGTGTAAGAACGACAAGTTGTGGTTTTGCGATGTTTTTTTTTCGCTGGCCTATTTCTCAGCCGGGCACGGTGACTTCCTGGAGTCTCCACCAGTTGCCTGGCAACTGGTCCCATAAACTTGTCATTTGTACGCTTTGGGGATTTGTACGGATTAAAAAATCGATACATAAGTAGTGATCTTTAGTGTAGCTGGGAGTGACTATTATTTTCATTGTTGATTAATCTGTCGATTATTTACTTGATTAATCAATTAGTTGTTGGTGTGAAGAAAGAAACCAGAACATATTCACATTTAAGAAGCTGGAATCAGAGAATTTAAACTTTTTTTTTCTTAAAAAAATGAATCGAACCGATTTAATCGATAATCAAAATAGTTGGCGAATAATTTAATAGTTGACAACTCATGGATTAATTGATTAATCTTTGCAGCTCTACTTCAGACTGAGCAAGCTTAGCTGTTTCAACCTGTTTGCAGTCTTTAGGCTAAAATAAGCCGGCTGCTGGCTGCAGCTTCATATTTACTTCACTGATATGAGAGTGGCATTGATCTTCTTATCGAAAAAGAAGATCAAGAAAGCGATTAAGGGCATTTCCAATATGTCAAATTATTTAAATTAAACCCTACAGCAGATCATCCAGTCTATCAAATGTATGACATGTAACAGAACATGTCTTTTAAATAATCCAGAATATTAAAATATAACAACTTGTTGTTTTCAAGGGGCAGATTTGTAATATCTCAGACTAACACAGCCCAGCATTGTTGGCTGTAATGGATCATAATAGAATGGACAGCTTTGAGTAGTTGGAGTGTTTTTCCTGTCAAGCTACTCCGATTTGTCCAAGTTAAACATTCCTGTTGCTTTTCCATCGACCTGCAGTTACAGGCTTGGGCATAGTAGCGTCACCTCATGACTTCATGGGGAAGTTTTGAAACATAAACAGCATGTTGATAATCCCGTAATGTTCTTCTCTCTCTTTGTCATAAATCTCGGAAGAAGTTTATTTTGTGGCATTAGCAGTAGTGAGTGTTGCTGCTGTGATCTTGGCAGGTCTGTTTTATGTTTTAACCATTAGTGATGCATTGGGTGAGACTTTAGTTTACACAGTGTCTGTTCAAATGCGGTCTCAAAGCCATGCCACAAATATTTAGCTTACCCTGCTCTCTGACTCTCTCGATTTAAACTTGGCAGTGAGTGCTTCAGTAAGCAGCTGATGAAAACCAACCACACTCTTCCCACCTAAGTATCTGGAACCAGAACATGGCTGGCATGGCGTTATAATTTAAGGTCTGGCTAAATGTAATCATAGCAGGTCTCTGACCTTTAAGAAATAATAGTTGGAAGAAAGGATGTGTAGATGCCAACCTGAGGATCAGGCTATATGTTTCCCCTAAGGGGTAGACCATATTTGGGCAGCTTGTGACAGCACTGTGAGTTAGAAGAATGATGTTAAACCTCTGGAAGAGAGTGAAAGCAGTGACGACATTTTGAGCAGCGGTGACTCATTTAAAAAACAAAGCCCCACCGCAATTAGTCATGCTCTTATCAAGAGTCTTTAAGAATTCCCTTTGTGACGTAAAGAGGATGTGAAAGCAGATGAGATACATCTGATTTGTAAAAAGTAATGTTAACACAGCAGAAATGATTTTTCTCAAATGGTTTCCAGAAAATCATCACACCCATATTTGGAATAAAACTAATTTCTTAGAGAACATTGAGTGTTGAGTTTATTGGAAGTATCAAGACTTGCGTGCTAGCTGGACTCAGAGAGATGCTGAAATAGTTTAGAAATCAACAAATTCCGCCCATTTTTTTTTGTCATTTCCTGTTAATATGTTGTTTCCGTGGGGCACAATTGAGGTTTCTTATGTCGTCGAGGTTGTTTGATCTCCTCCAGTCTTTCCTCAAAAGGAATGAATAACTCATGAGAGCATGGCATTTCACTGGTGAGATTTTTCACCTTATCTCATTGATAATGTTCGGTGACCTTTTCATAGTGGATGTTGTGAGTAATGTATTCTCAACGGTGATGAAACTGTGGATGACGGTGTTCGGTCTTTTACGCAACAAAATATTGAGGTTGCTGTTGAGGACAGTAGCGCTGAAACAGTTGAGTTAATTGACATTATTCAACTATTTTGATAATTGATTAATTAATCATTAGATTCAGGCAAAAGTGCCAAACATCTGCCCGCACCAGCTTCATCAAATGAGAGGATTTGTTCTGTTTTGTTTAACTGTAGATTGAATATCTCTGGGTTTTGGACTGTTGGTTGAACAAACAAGCAATCTGAAGACTTTTGACATCATACACTGTAGACCAGGCCTATTCAATTGGTGACCTGTGGCTTGAATCTGGCCCTTTAACGACCTCATTCCAGCCCTTTGATCATTTATGAATATGAAAAAAGTATTTTTTTTAACAAATGCGATTTTCTTTTCCAATAAGAGAGCTTATTCCCGTTCATCAATGTTACCACTCATGTTATTGATAATGTTACAGACGTTTTTATACGTGTTTTTATGCCTCTGCAACGACTGTGGCCGGAGAAATTATGTTTTCAGGTTGTCTGTCCATACGTACGTCCGGTCCACTTGGACTCAAGGATGAAGTGATTAAACTTTGGTGGTCAAAGGTCACTGTGACATCACAAAACATGTTTTTGGCCATAACTCAAGAATTAATATGTTAATTATGACAATTTCACACAAATGTCTAATAAGATAAAATGATGAGGTGATGACATTTTGGACAGACATGGATGTAAACTTGACTGGATGGAGGAGAGGCGGTAATTCTAGTTATATAAATAACCTGCCAACATTCTAGGTTTATGGGTGTTTACATTGTTTGATTATGAGAAGATCATCATTTTCTTAGTAGGCTAATCAGACCATTCATTAGTTAGGTCTTGTTAAGCACATAAATACTTATTTTGTTGAAAAGTTTTAACCCAGGCTCTTTAAGCAGAGTGAATTTAGGAGAGTCAAACATAGAAACATGTTAAATGCAACACTGTGTTTAGTAAAACAATAACCTACTAAGATTAAAAATGTGTATTGTTTTCATATTTACATTCCTAGCTTTGCAGATCAAACATAGACATAGGAAATCTAAATGTACAGCCTCTTGGTAATTCATTGTTTTTCAAAACTGGCCCATCTCAAAAAAAGCCATTGAATAGGCCGGCTGTAGACTAAAATAACTGATCTTCACCCGACAGTTGCAGGATACAGGAGAATAAAAAAATATCAGCTAAGAGTACTTTTTCTGTTCCTCAGATCATGTTTGACATTGCTGATCATCAGTTATCTTGTTTGTCTGTGACCAACAGAGAAAAAAAGACTTGATAAGGTGGTGAAAGTTGTGTTTGTGATGATGCTGTGTTAATGTGAGTGGTGTTGGTTGTAAGGAAAGGCAGCTGAACGAGCTCTCAAATGTATTTGATCTATTTTCCAGTGGGATTAGCAAAACCAATCTCCTGACGGGCATGTAAAACAAACTTTATGTGGCATGGGAAGAAGGCTTTTTAGCACTTGATGTAGTTCATCAGCACACACGAGAGAGACAGACTGTTCTTGAAGCTCTTTGATACTGTATTAATCAGCCACAGACTTCATACAGTACGCTGAACTACAGATACAGGGGTTGTTATCTCAAGTCCGACTTCTCAGAGCTTTAAATTTCCCTGAAGTCTTGTTTGTGGTGTGGAAGCAGTGGACAGAAGGCCATCCAAAGTCCTGGCTCTCTGGCTCAAGGCTGCTTCCTGAACAGTATTCCCGTGAGAGCCAGCATTTCGGGCAGAGACAGGAGCCAGAGCTGTGCTGAGGCTTTAACTCTCACCGCTCCTTCTGCAGCGACTGAATGGCAGATCTTGATGTATAGTGTCGTTTTGAGGAAACCTGGATACCCGCCAGGCGGTTTGTGGTGCGTGTTGAGGATGTCAGCAGCCAGCTTTTGCAGTGTGAGCTGCAGCAGAGCCACATAATCAATGATGACAGCATACAACAAAAAGGGCCCAAGTGTGAGCAGGTTTTCAATAAACTTGGCTCTTTAGAAACCGTAGAGGTCCCCTTGGCCTGGTCTCCACAGTTGTACCGTTTCTATCGCGATCCTGCCGTGTATGGTGCTTTATTCATCTTTACCGAGGTACTTCAAGTCCATGTGATTGTCTCTTTTGTGCCTCGTTTATAATGAAGTGTCACGTTGAAGAAACGGGAGGTTTTTGCTTCTGTAGGTCACAGGGGAAAGGTAATTTATCGAAAGCTCTGGAGAATAATGGAGCCTGCTCTGCCTTCTTGGGAGGCATTAGTTATTGTGAAGTGTCAGGCTAATCCACCGACTTAATGTCCTCGTGTGTCATGTGCATGAGGACGAGACTTAAATCACTGTCTCTATGTGGGAGTGAGCGCCAGCATCGTGGACAGGAGCTCCTGTCAGCTGAGGCCATTAGACACCAGCATACATGTTGTTTAAAAATGCATTGTCTCTATCTAGTCTCCTCCAAATAACTAATGTGAGATGATGATGATGGTGGAAGCAACCTCAACTTCAACCCAACCACCACTCCTATCACTTCTATGAAACTTATAAAAGGAGTGTCCACCCAAAAACAGAATTGAAGTAGGGATAGTGCAGTGATTTTGGACAGTAAAATCAGTTTCTAAAAAGGGACTCTAAAAGCTGGAAATCACAGCATAAAGACTTGAAAACCATGATGTCTCCAGGTGACATTGAAAGACTCTGTTGACTTTGAGATATTCCACCCATATCAGTTTAATTGAAGGGTTGGCTTACAGCTGTGAATTAGAAGATATGCCTAAAGCCCAGTAAGACCGCTGTCATAATGTGTTTGATTTCACACATGAAGCAGCTGCAAGGCTTTCTCTCTCTACAGTAGATGACGTCGTCACTGGTCTTGTCTCTCTGCTGTGTAACTTAAAGACAAAAAGGTTCAAATTCACAAGTATAGAGTTAGAGAAATGATATGAAAATTTATAGAAATTGACATTTCAGTTTGTTTTTTTTTGTTTTGTGTTTTTACTGTTGGTCGATGTCAAATCAGCATGATTCTATGCTCTGTGATTTCATGTTGAAAAAAAAAAAAACAAGGATCAAAATCAATGAGAGATGGAGGAAAAACAGAGATGTGCTCAGAAACATGTTCACATGTGCACTACTCTGGTTCTCTGAGCTCAGCCAGTCATGTCTGGACTAGTTGAGGGACATTTTGGGATCCAGGGAAGAGCTTGTTTTCCTTCATGCCTTCACTGTCTCCACTGCTCCTCAGCTGCTCTGCTCGTAACCGGCAGCCAATACAAACAGCAGTGTGCTCATACTTGATTGGTGAACCTCCCTCCCTCATAAAGAAACAACCCACACTTGTCTCTGTGTGAGATGTGTGGTCTTCCAAATGAGGTCAATACAGGCATTTGCCACATATTTAAATGTACTTTGCATGAATCTGTTGCAGGTAATGGGAGGCTCGGGGCGTTTGTACACCTGCTTTGTGTCCTGTCACTACTGCCCGTGCCCGGCCTTCGCCTACACCGTGCTCCGCAGAAACGAGGGCCCGCTGGTGAGTCTCAGACAAACAAACACAGGTTGGGCTGCAAATCAAAGGTCAACACTTACAAATAAAGGTCTGGCACTGAATGCTTATTGAGATTTTTCTTCTTCTTCTTTACATATACTTTGATCAGTTTATGATTTAAATCATTTTGCTACTTTTAGATCGTAGTTTTGTTTCTGTTGTTAAATGAAAGAAAGTGTTTTGTGGAAGAATTTGTTTCAAAGTGAGGTATCACAAAAAGTATCATGAGGTCAAATATTCAGTTTCACAGGGGAATACGTCACAGTGCAGACGCTGAAAACACTTTAACTTCCGTTCCGTTTCACTGCGACTTTAAAATCACATTTAGTCTTTGCTGATACTTCATGATAGATAATAGTGTTCATCTTCACTAAAAAGAGCACTGTCCTTTACTGCCTTATCTAATATTTGGTATTCATGTTCATCCCCAATGTTCAATTATAGTAGTTTTTAGAAGAATGACTGTGAAAAATGGAGATTAAATCTTTTTTCTCCTCTTTTTCTTTACAGAAAAACATGTTTTTCTTAAAACATGCTCCACTTATCAGAAAGTAGGTTAGTCTTTTAAGTAGCCTGAGCAGGAAACCCCAGAAACCTTGAAAAAACCCGCCACATATACATGGTGCACAGCGTATGCAGCAGCATATTTACATGCAGATGCACGAAAGCCGTTTCACAGCCATTGTGTCTTGTCATTCAGCCGTGTACCCTGGAGAAAAACCAGTCAAAAATGAGACAAAGCCCACGTTGAAATGTGTGTCGCAGATGTATTGTGGTCAGGTCGTGTTCTTGTCTGGTCACTGAGGGGTGTCTCCGCTCCGACTGGCTGTTGCTCTAAAAAAAAATCTGCAAGCAAACTCCCTCCGCTCCTGCTTCGAGTATCGGGAAAACTCGGTTCCCTGGAGGATGCGGCTAAAATCAGTGTGAGAAACAAGAGAGCTGGAACAGACCGTGGAGACTCCCCATGAGCGCACCAGCACCACTGATATCATTCCTCATGAAAACGCACTAAAGACAGACAAATAAAAACGGCTCACTGCCTCATCAAACTCTCCTGCGACATTTCTATCCAGCTAGATAAAAGCTATAAGACGGTGCAAGGTGAGGCTCACGGTGGGTCAGACTTTAACATAACTCTCCAATCAAAAAGTCAACATATGCGTCAATCAAGAGACTGCGAGTTTGACCATGCAGTCTGCAGTCCTCCCCCCGCTGGAGCCACTCTGTTCATCCAGGGGCTCTATATATTCCAAAATAACTGGACAAGGCCAGACGAGGTCCATACGGCTCTGACAAGTAGGTCAGAAGACAGATCAAGGAGCTTTTCCACCAACAGCAGACAGCCATGCGCTAATAAACATGAGTCGACAGGAGAAGCTAGTAAACAAACTACTGTACCTTTGTCCTTTTCACCACCCTTTTGGCTCATTTGTTTATGGAAAAAACGCTAATCCACAGGCAGGAAAGTGTGGAGGAAGTCTCATCTATATTGCATGGAATAGGCTGAGGGTGAAAACAAGTCAATGATTCACATGTTAGTGTTGGTAGTAATGAGAGGAGCGTCTGAATGTGTTCAGTGACACACATTTAGTCGCACAACTTTACGTCTTATTCATCACACAAACACTCCATTTGGAAAAATAATACACGCTCATAAACCTTCTTAATCACTGTGCTTTTCATTTTTAGAAATGTTTATAATTTTGGTATAAATATTAGAAATTGTTCTGGCATTTCCTTTGTGACTGTTCACTATTCTTGGACTGAAGTTTACTCGGTGGGGAAATTTCCAGCAGGTCAGAGCCAAGCGGCTATTCTCTAGTCTTGTTGTTTACATAAGATCTTTGAATTTAAATTATTGAAGCGTCATCGGGGCCTCATATCTGTGTCCTTAATCACATCGGTTACCCGTGTTCATGTACTGAATCAGTGTCTGCGCTCTTTTTCTCCGCAGTGCAAACACATCCTGGCTGTCTACTTGTGTCAGGCCATGGGTGTGACTCAGCAGGAGAGCGTGTCTGATCAGCAGATGTCCATGCTGCTCAGTGGGACAGCAGAGCCGTGACACCCAGGTATGTTCAGTACCGCAGGTGCACCACCACCACCACCACCACCACCACACCCTCGCGGACCCTCTCGGATGAGATGTTTTGAAACGGACACTTTGGGTCACAGCAGAGAGGATCGGAGCACGGGAACACTTCCGCGGTTCCTGCTCTTTCATTTGTCTCCGTGAAAGATACCAGATGTTGCTTTATTTATTTTGTCTTTTGGAAGAGTTCTTAATCTCTCTCCAAAGAAACTACACATCTGTTCATGAAGTATGTGCGGCTTTATTTTTAGGTCCTTCTTATGTGAAGCTGCATCAATTAGGGGAAGCAGTGAGCGTCTGCATGCTGAGGTGACTTAAAGGAACAGGGTGCAACATTTCGGGGCTCTATTAGCAGACATGGAATTTAATATTAATAACTCCGTTTTCTCCGTGTATAACCACCTGAAACTAAGAATCATTGTGTTTTCATTAGCTTAGAATCAGCCCTTCACATCTACATAGGGAGCAGGTCCTCCTCACAGAGTCCACCATGTTGCTCAGTAGCACAGAACGGACAAACCCAACACTGGTTCTTGCGAGAACCTTTTATGTTTTTACCACAGGCGCAGTTTGCGTTGGTTCAGGGGGCTCACTGAACCACCTAGAAATGCATCTATATTATAGATTACATAGAACTAATCATTTGTTGTAATGATGAATAATATTGACCTTGTTGTGTCTTCATATTGACAGAATAAGAAACCAACAAGATAAGAATATAGATTTGTGGTCTTTTTATTTAATTATAGCCTGATAACATCGGACACTCTCTGTCCACACAGCGCTAAATATCCACCCTCTTGTTGCTTTATGTAAACAAACCATGTATCAGCTGTGCGGTTAAGATCAGACTAGAGATGTAACCACTTAAAAGATGGGGAAGTAGTACTTGCTATCTTCCAACTTTGTGTTTTTTAAACTTAAAACACAAGTTTTATACTATATGTCCTGAAAATGACATACAACACAGCCAACAGTAGCTTATGTAAACTCTCAGGCGATCTCCCTCCATCCTGCTGCCACCTTATTGAGGTGTTTTGTAGTGAAACGAGGTGGTATCGTATCAGATAACTCCTCATTTCAACTTCAAGAATCAGCCGTTCCTTGTCCGTTGCGGCGATTTCAAAGCGAGCGACAGGAATGGATTGAAACAGGGAGTCAGACAAATGTTCAGCTCAAAACATCGCGCCGTCACTCGCGGCCAACAATGCAATCAAACTGATTTTGTCACTGACGCTTGCTTGCATTGCATTCTGTTTGGAGGGTGTAATATGTAAGCTGCATACATTAGACCTCTCTGCGTTGTACACATTACATTCCCTCTAGATTTTTTTGGTGAACCCCCAACCTTAAAGTTCAAATTGCGCCTGTGGTTTTTACGTTACTTAAAGGCCACCGTAGTTCGCTGCCGTCTGACTTCCGTTGCTCCTAAAGTGGTGTTATTACAGTAAGAATGACCTCTGAGCGAGGCGAACGGCGTTACCACGGTTTTGCGCTCGGCGTCTCACGTTACCGCAGTCTTGGAAAAGAGAGGAGTGAGCGGAGGGGTACTCAGTTAGTTGTAATCTGCAACCGCACCACTAGATGCCGCCAAATCTTACACACTGTACCTTTTAAGAAACACTTTAAAACAATGTTTCCAATGTGTCAATTGTAAATATAAATCGTCATGATATAAAATGGAAGTTTTAGGAATAAAGACTGATCTGTAACAATATAAACATTGCCTTTATTAACAAAATAATTCACCATACAGACAGATTGCATCATGTTAAATAGCAGTATCAGTTCGCAGTTGCAGTTTTTGTCGAATGAAAGAAAGAATGGCCTCTGGAAAGGTTGAACATCAGCTTGACCACAGTGGATGTTTCTCCTGATTAGTAACAACACTATAGCACACCGACAGACAGATATGTACTTCGGAATGAAAGGCAGGAATGTTGAACTAGATCAACTCGTTATTGTCCGTCTTACCTTTTTTTAAAATCGCAAAAGAAGGCAACAGTTTGACATCAATCAAGAGCTTGTAGAAAGTTTGACACCTACAGTACATATTTTTACACATCAGTCAACAAAGACAATAACACAACGTTACAGTGCAGTTACAGTATAGATGTCTCCATTGGAATGTACTAAAACTTTGGCACACTCCTGTATTTAGCCCTTGAAGTTAGTCAGAGGTGGTACACTGGACACAGCCGCAAATGAGGGGAGATAGTGAAGCAGTGGAGGCAAGTGCTCAACACTTACACCAACACAACATGGTTCAACACCGCCAATATAGCACATCAAACGGGAAATAATGGAAAATGTCAGTGCAATGTGTTTTCATTTGTGTAGTGATGGCTCTCAAGTGACTAAATTCACCCTCATTTCTTTCACATAAGTTACAATACTCCAAACAAAACTCTGCTTTGCTCTGATTTAAATTCACAGAGACCTTTTTTTTGTGATTTATCAGCTGTCACCCCCCTGCTGCCTTCAGTTTTAGAAGCTCAACAGGAATATGCGCAACAATGCTAACCCAATGCAAAGAAGTAAGTATTTGCCTCTCAGAACATGTCATTAGTGTTACCTGCTTTAAAATTATATTATATAATGTTTTTGGGGCTCAACTGAACTTAGTCAGTTGCGTATTTTTGCTAGCGTGTAAGAGTTAAGATGATGGCTCATTAGGAGTTTGATTAAACTAAGTCCTCAGTGCAACACATATTAGAGGTTTCGCCCTTTAAACTGTATTGTTTTCTCAAATGAAGCAGCTCGTCTCAGTTCAGTCGGTGACTTCAGCAGCTTGTGGACGACCGACCGCGCGAACGGGGCAGACGAGAGCCTCGGGATGCCAGCTGAGACCGTGTCTGAGGGAGAAGGGGTGGTTGTCAGCTGGACTCATAAAGGCAAGTGACATTCATTTATACCCAACTGAATCAGAGCAACGGTGCTTATTTGATGTAAGCCACTAAATGCATGTGTACCAGCAGCTTGGATGATGAGGAATGATATAAATTACACTGATTTTGAAGTATCAAATTTGTAGGGCTGTCAAAGTTAATGCAATAATAACGCGTTAACGCAAATTTGTTTCAACACAACTAATTTCTTTACCGCATTAACGCAACATGTAATTTTTGAGGTTACAGTGGGCTCAGTTTTGAAGGCTAGAGGGAAGATACTGGCATCATATGAAACCTAAGGAATCCACTGGTACCAACCATGTCATACTAGCTTGTCGAGAAGGAGGCTAAATAATGCTCCAAAAGTCAGCACAAAGACACACTGACAGCTGTTGTTGCCGTTTTTAGCATATTTGTTATGCTAAATGCAGTACCTGTGAGGGTTTCTGGACAATATTTGTTATTGTTTTGTGTTGTTAAGTCATTTCCAATACTAAATATATACATACATTTGCATAAAGTAAGCATATTTGCCCACTCCCATGTTGATAAGAGTATTAAATACTTGACAAATCTCCCTTTTTAAGGTACATTTTGAACAGATCAAAAACGAGCGCTTAATTTGCGATTAATCACGAATAACTATGGACAATCATGTGATTAATTGCGATTACATATTTTAATCTATTGACAGCCCTACAAATGTGACAATGGCTTGTCGACTTACAGTACGTAATCACTTGGCTAAAAACAAAGCAGCTGAAAATGCTGTGTAGATATATTTCTATGGAGAGAATCAATCAGTTTCCCACTTCCTGAGCTTTAGTCTTGATAAACGTTAACATGGGGATTATATGGGGGCACCACCACGGGTATGTTTTGCTCAACTACTTTTAAGTCTGGGTCTGCGTGACTGAATCAAATCAAATTGTTCATCTAGTAGCCACAACGATGCCGTTCTCATGGCTCTGGGGTCACAAGATCATTTTGGGATGGGAGATGATTCATGGGATAGGCAAAGCATTTCTGATTTTCTTGTTTCTTGTTTTCATTTTCCCCGTTTTCTTCTAATTTAGCTATGAGAGTCCCTCTAAAGTCCACCGTGTCCCTCCGCCTGTACACACGTTTTCTTGTGGAAGATTCACAGCTGCAGCAACGGGACAACACTGGCACTTAGTTGAAGCAACAGCTCAAGAACATCTCTACTGTACAAAGATACGGTATTGATGAAGAAAATCTGTACTTCTTTCTGTATATTGAGCATGTGACGGTCATGAGTATGAATTAATTTTAAAAAGGGCAACGAGCCAAAAATGAACCACAGATGTAGACTACTACCATTGTACCTCTCTCTAGGTCCACAAGTACAGATCTAGCCACACACAGTTTTTTGATCTTTACATTCTCAAAGATAAGGTCTTGTAATAAATAAATTAATAAACACCGTTGACAATAGAGCAAAAAACAAGGAGCGTTTGGAGTGGAAACAGGGTGGATTCAGAATGATAAATAGCATTATAGAATGTAGTTTGTTTGGGTCCTGTTCACACAGTCCTACAAATCCAGTTAGCTTCAACATATTTTTTTTTTAAATCAGAAATCCTTCACAATACAAAGGTTATGTAAGACTCGCCATTCAACATCTCACTGCTTGACCCCTGATTCATAAATAAATGTCCACATTCAAGGCGCGTTTGACATCAGTTCATCTTCACATATCACACCCTTGTTCTGTAAACATTAGAGACCTCAGTGAACATCAAATTCAAGACTGAAGCAACAGAGTTGACGCCGATAATACTCCCCCCTCAGTCTTTGACTGTCTATAGCAGAGGGTCGATGGTCATGTGGATCTGGTCTCTGTTGCGTCTGCTGCCGTTGGAGCTGAGGTACAGCTCCTCCCTGCGGCACAGGAAGTGTTGGGACAGGATCTTGCGGAAGGTGTTCCTGAAGTCCTGGATGCGGTAAGCGTAGATGATGGGGTTCACTGCGGAGTTGGCATGAGACATAATGATGCCAGCATACATGATAATCTCTGGCTTCTCCAGCTCTTCGTAAAACAGCGTGAGGCAGTTGAGGATGTGGACGGGCAGCCAGCAGACGGCGAACAGTCCAACGATGATGGAGAGGGATTTGGCGGCCCGGATCTCCTTCTGCAGCAGCCCGTGGTGATGGCTGTCCCCGTTGCCCACGCACTTGAGCTCGATCTGTCTCAGCTGCTTCCTGGCCACGGTGAAGATCTTCAGGTAGATGCCCAGCATGATGAGCAGCGGCGGCAGCACGCAGACAAAGAAATTAAAGTAGACCATGTAGTGCATGTTCACCACACTCTCAAAGAAGCATTTGAGGTGGCAGCTCTGTAGTAAGTCGCCCTTCATGAGGCCAGCGTTTGTAGTGTTGTCCACCTCGGAACTGCTGTTGCTGCAGCTCGAGTACTTATTGTTCCAGCCGAAGAAGGGGATGAGGCCAATGACGAAGGAGAGGATCCATAAAATAGCGATGATCTCTCTGGCGGTCTTTCCCGTCATCAACTCCTTGTACCTGAAAGAAAACACAGCAGAGGTTACCGACTTAATAATGTTCCCATTGTGGAATTTTCGGACAAATGCTCACACTCAAAATAGGCTCTAGAGATCAAGTCCAGCCCAGCAGCAAATACAACAACATAGCAAAAATGCAATTTGAATCAAACTACAGTATATGAGCAAAACATTTTAGCAGTATTCATTTCATTTGCAGTATCAAAATCCCAACAAAGCAGACCAGCCTTTTTTGTACTGTGTGACAAAATTCACACCGCATTATTTTTGATAAATAAAATGATGAACTGGAATAGCACCCACAGTGGATTTTGTCTTTTGTTGTGCAGAATGTGAGCTTGTGTTGGCTTTTGTTTGTGCAAGTTGTTGGTGTGGCCTTACTGACACAACGCATGATTCTTATGTAGCTCCTTTTGTGCAACGGGATGCACATCGGCCTAATAATGGCTAAGAATCGGGCAGACGATACGAATGATCAAGTGCAATGGTGAATTGCTGTGACTTGGTGCATTCAAGTGTTGTAGGAAATATTTTCTGCAGTTTTTTTTTTTTTTTTTTACTTTTTTGTTTTTCAAACCAAACAACACAAACAAAACAGCAAACACAAGCATCCAGTCCTCCACCCACAGCCACATCAACAAGACTGACGCTGAGTTCAGACAGACTTTAGCCCTACATGAAACAATGCAGCCTTCTCATTCATTTGAATGGAGCCGGTCCGGGGGCGCAGCAGGAGTGCCTACGCAGGCCTCAGATAAAAAAAAAAAAACACACGGCAAGAGCACAGTGAGGCTGTGCTAGGCACAGTAGGGCTTTGAGCTAAATGCTAACGTCAGCATGATGTTTAGCAGGTATAATGTTTTACCATTATCACCATCTTAGTTCAGCGTGTTAGCATAGTAACATTTGCTAATTAAAACTGAACAAAGTACAGCTGAGGCTGGTGGGAACGCCATTAGTTTTGCAGGAACGGTTAAGGGATCGCCAGTTACCACAATTTATCCTTAGGGGAACATAAATGTGTGTAACAAATTGCATGGCAATCCATTAGATAATTGTTGAGACATTTCAGTCTGACAGACAAAGTGGTGCAGGGATGACGGATTTTTGTTGGCCAACCTGCAAGTTAGAATCACAAATAGCCAATGGGATTTTTCCATTAGGTTTTGGATTATTGCAGAAAGTAAGCTCTGTGGCAAACACATTTGTAATACTTAAATGTTTTGTTGATAATAACACCACTTTTATGATTTTTGAAGTATAAATGCAAAGCTAAATAAACTACGCCACGGTTGAACGAGGCTGTGAAGGCAGACGTGTCGGCACGATGATGTTTAGTAGTCTCATTTAGCCACTTGTTAGCAACTGCCTTTTTAAAAGACATATAAAAGCTTCAAAATTCACAAGTGGGATATTTACTGACATTTTATATCGTAGAACAAAATGTTAAAATCTGTTCAGCTTGTGTTAACCACAGATCTTATTTCAGGCATCTAACTAAAAAGCCATTCAAAAACCTATTGACTTCCAGATGAGGGAACTATAAGTGCTAAAATGCTAATTAATTTCGGGGTTTTAGGACTCATTCCTGCAGCACTCTATTGCCTTCTATAGAGCCACACTGCAAGCAATGCTAAAAACATCCACAACAAAACACAAAAACCTTAAGAAAGCACATCCAGACAAAAACAGACAGATCAGCTCCATTGTCTTGGCAGCCTTATTGGAAAAAGCTACCAAATTCATTTTTTAACAACGATATTTGGTTTTTCAGATTTCCTGACAAGATGCTACACTGTTAGTTAACAACATTAAACATCCCAATGATGGACCTGACATCCTGATGTCGGAGATTCACGCCCACGCATGAATGCACCCCACACAGACAACGAGCGGTTTAGTGTTGGTTTCCAAATGGTTTGAACACACAAAATCCTAATGAAGGAACACTTCGATGAGTTAAGCTGGATTTTTCCCTCCCTCATCCAGGGGGAGGATATACTCTGGAGCCAGTGGAAACTACACCCACAATTAAAAAAAAGTAAAACAAGACAAACTAGATAAATAAACCCACATGGCTTTCCATGTCATTTTCATTTTCGATGGAAATACGGTCTAACCCTAAAAGGCTTATTTTAATATTAATCATGAGCAAATGATCAGCCGCTAAACGAAAGCATTATGTCAGCTGACAGTATCTCACATCCTGCTTCACTAATATTCCTACATCAAACATATAGCTAAAATGACACACGCCTTGTTTAAGGTGTGAAACCGGTTCAATATCTGTTGAATGTTCAGATACTGTAAGTTTGCCACAGGATATGACCATAAAGTAGAACAAATTCAATGTCTATCTTAGTTTGAGCAGTTTACGAGTAAATGTCTGTACCGGTAGTTGCGAGGAGCGTTCACTGGAGCGTGTTCCATGACAAACACAGAAAAACAGCGTTGCACATCGTCAGTAAGGGCAGCCTGTTAATTCGGCATTGATGCAGGCTCGCTGTTGGAGTGTTTAATAACCCACTTCCACTCCCCACTAATTGGTTTGGGATGGCACTTAATATGGCGGACCCTCTACACGAACGCGCAAATGGAGTTGAAGTGGGGAGGGAGAGAGTGGTTTGGAATTGGGCCATTGTGTCAGTGTGCTTACTCGAATTATGACTTGCCCCAAACTGCATGTGATTATCATAAAGTGGGCATGTCTGTAAAGAGGAGACTCGTGGGTACCCAGAGAACCCATTTTCATTTACATATCTTGAGGTCAGAGGTCAAGGGACCCCTTTGAAAATGGCCATGCCAGTTTCATATGATGCCAGTCACTCTGGCTTTAAAAACTGAGTCCACTACAACCTCCAAATGATCGATAATGCGTTAATTCATTAAAGAAATTAGTGGCGTTAAAACAAATTTGCGTTAACCTGTTATTATTGCATTAACTTTAACAGCCCTACTTTTTTTTAAGTTTCAGTTTTGTGCTATTTTATAGTTTGATGCCTAAACTGTTCTAGTTCCATGTCGTATATTTCACTTTTGATAAATGTTGTGTTAAACTGATTCAGAACGTTTCCCGTAAAGCCACATCGCCTCACTGAAATGTGACATGAACTTATGAACGGCAGGTGCACAGAGGCAGCGAATGGAGATGCGGGACTGACTCACACGAGTGTCGTCCGGACCGTCCCCATCATATGAACAGCACTGGAAGCTAAATGAGCGGTTTCCTCAAAGCGAGTCAGGCGAGCTACCGCATGGTAATGACTCATACACATGCTGACAGGCACACACACAAACACACACACACACACAAGCCAGTCTGAGCTCGAGGTGCCACAAATAGTCTGATCTCTACAGCTGCGAAGTACATGATCACACCATATATCAACACTTCAAATGTGACTTTTGCAGTTGTAATATGAATCACTTATAAGCTATCATTAAACCACCAGTTAATGATGGAATAATCATTAGCAAATGATTAATAAGATATTTCTCATATATTAATGTCACATCATGAACAAGCCATTAGCAAAGTTATTGGTGACAAATCATTTGTGAATGATAAACATTATTTAACTAAAACTTACAAATCATTTAAATGTTAACGATAATACTGTTTACGGATAATTAAATATGTATTAAGATGTTGAAGGATAGGTTCACATTTAAAAAAACAACAATGTGGCATAATCTATCACCAATTCTTTGCTGGTTTGCGGATTTAAATCTAGATAAAACTATAAATAAAGCCTGTAAGAGATGAAAATGAAGCCGCACTATGAGGAAGTACGTTCAACACGCAGTAATTCTTTGATAGTGCAGGCAGGAAGTGTTTGCTATCAAAGTGTTTTCAGATGCAGAGAATTTGCTAGTAAAATGAAAGTCATGTTTACTGGAAGGCCACTTCTTAATCATTAGCCCAGTCCTCTGAGTGGCCATTCAGAGTGAAAACAGTCGTGTGTTATAACTAGAATATTCCCAACAGTCAATTATTCATCAGCGGTGTGCCAACTCCGCCTCTGTCCTGCGACTCCCTGCAGAGAGGCGAGCGAGGCCATGAATAATCCAGCACTGTGCCCACAGAGGTATAAGAGAGGAAGCTTCAGGGTTTCCACACCTTCACCCTGTTTCTCTCCACCGTCTGCTCCCTCTATCAGTCAATCACAAGTACAGCAGGCCGCACAGGGTCCATTTCCCAGAGGGTCCATCTCCTGCACATCGCCTCCCACCCTCTCTTTCTGTTTGGAGGCAGGGAACGGGCGAGCGGCTGAATGGATTAGTTCTGGCATGACGACAGCACGCTGGCATCTATCTTTGTTTTGCTTTCTTCCCCTGCTCCATTCTCCATACATCCCCTTCTCTTCTCTCTGTCGCTGTGCTTCCGCCTGGGGGCCGCAGACCTCTGCCAGGCCACACACACACTCCAAACGCTCACAGCATCCGCTTAAATGTCCGTCAGTGTCCGCAGTCCCGCTTCAAAACACAATCTAACAGGTGGCCTTTCATACTGACAACAATGGAGATTTTATACTTATGTGCGAACAGAGCCGTACAGTATTTGCATTATAAATTGTATTTGTGAGTATCTCTCTAAAAAACAAGTTGTACAACACGGTAAAGGCACATTAATAAAAACATGTATCTGAATTTGTAAAGCTTTCACGGTCCGATTAAGATGTGGTCATGCAAGAATTGTTTTGACAGAGGAAGGAAAGGTAAATATAGATCTAATCTCTCTGTACATTTGCATGGGGAATGTGGACTTGCTTTCCTTTAGTGTAATAGGTGTCAAGTTCAACTTCTCCTTTTGGTCTTTGTCGACTCATTACTAAAGTCTAGATCTATTTTTGGACTATGAAATACTCCCTCCAGGCTTGATAGTTCCTCTCAGGAAATTGGGCAATGCTCTGGTTTTTATTGGTTTTTGTTTTGTTTTTACAGATTTGTCTCTGTACTGTGAAATGTTGTAGATTTACAGATATTTGCGGTAATTAAAAGTTGTACCATTAAATTAACAGGTAATTAACCATAATTCAAGATTAAATTAATATTGTTTTTTTTAAATGCAATTTATTGTATTTGTACAGATGTGAGGTAATATTCACCTGCTGTGTGAAATTACAGAGATCAGTAGTCATTCAAAGGGTTATCCTTAAAATTGCAGGTCGTTAAAAAAGGATTTTATGTTTTTTTAAGGGTAATTATTAGTAGGCCTATTTGTACAGATAAAAATAAATTATAAAAGACAATTAAAGATATTATATTACATAAAGTACTATATTATTTTACAGATCTCTTTCTGTTGTTCTGAGTTGTTGTCTTTATTACCACTGCTAGCAGGCCTGGTTACTCGTCGTGTCTAGAGAGTTTAACCCGCAAATTACGAAAACTTGCAAAAGCTCTTGCAACGATCTATCCTACCCCTAACCATTCGGAGGTCAACGCCTAACCTTTACCATCTCGTGAGAGTTTCACAATGTGCGTGTTACCTTCTAGACACGACCCTGGTTACTGCTCTTTAAAAAGGGCGGGTCCATCTGCATTCTTTTCTGTTTTTATTAAATGGAATTACCCGCTTGTCATGCAAAAAGCATGGATGTAAAAGGCAAAAAGCAGTCATGTAGGTTACCAAAGTAAGCTTATCAATAAGGTTATGAATAATATAAACTCTAGCACTAGCTG
This sequence comes from Sebastiscus tertius, assembly GCA_916701665.1. NCBI lineage: Eukaryota > Metazoa > Chordata > Actinopteri > Perciformes > Sebastidae > Sebastiscus > Sebastiscus tertius. Next base: position 31,739 of record CAKAOH010019305.1, read on the forward strand.
AGTCAAAGTTAGCTGTGCTAAGTTTGGAAATAACTGAAAGGGTTAGTTTGGATTTATTTGAAGTGGGGTTGTCTGTATTCTCCCACGTTCTGTGAGGTAAAATTACTGTTTTTGTGAACGTAGTCTGGTGGCTTTGAAGAGAGCGTTATAACGGGTTAATCGCGAGTTAAACTAATCACTAATTAGCCACCATGCTTGGTGGACTTTGGTAAGAAATGAGTACAAAGTTTATGGGTGGGTGAGTAAGTGTATGTGAAGCCTATTAAACTACTGCATGGTAACGTTACTGTTTATTATTGAGCTCAAAGTAGCGGGCTCGGTTGGTTGTAGCTGTGGAAAAAAAGCTACAAAAAGCACTCCCTAGCCTCAAATCACCTGTGATATTCTCCTAGTAGCTTTTAGGTGAACCTCTGATGAAGACTGCTGCTTCTGCCTCGTGTCTACTGGAGAGGGGCTGACTGTTGCTGCTACACATGCTACTCATGTGGTGACCGTGATGAGGCCTCATCTGATGAAGACAGAACAGCTGCAGAAGCAACACTGGTAAAAATCTAAAAAGACATTCTGTTAGTTTCTACCCCGAAGGCGTCTTATTTTTCACCCCCTTTCTTTTTTGTTTGCAGAAGCGGCCAAAGCTTGCTGCCCTTGAGGAGCTGAGGAGGACATAGCAATTTAGGTAAGAACAGAGGACATTGTCAGCAATGAGAAGGCTCAGGAAGAGATAGAGCTCTACAGAGGTCTACCATCTACCCTAACCTCAGGGAGTCCAGTGACCTGCTGCTGGAACACGAGGGATGCTCAGCCAATGCTTTCAGATTTTGCAACTAGGTATCTCTGCGTGCGAGCATCATCCACACCCTCAGAGGAGGGCTGCACGGTTATGGCCAAAGTGATTATTTTGATCAATATTAAGATCACGATTATTTATCACAATCACTTATTGATTTTTTTAAAAAAAGTTGTAATATTAAGAGGATAAAGTCAGAACTTTCCTCCTTCACAAAAGAGGCAATTTCCCCATCAGGTACGTGTGGTTCTTTCTTTGGAATAAACGCAGTTTGTTGCACAATCTTTTCAAGGTCCTGATACTGATGGTAATGTGGTGCTGATGTGCCAAAAGATTGTAGAAGTATTTTGTTATTTGTGAAACATACAGTATACTTAAGTATAACTTCACAAGATGCTCCACGTTCCTCACACAGGCGGCACGCTGCTCTATTTCCCCTCTAAAATAACATGTAAAATTACTACTTTATAATATTATGACTTTATTCTCATAATACAACTTTTTCTCTTAAACTTCTGACTTTATTCTCATAATATTACGACTTTTTTTTGTAAATTTATGACTTTATTCTGTGTAAAAATAAGCTTCTTCTTCCCCTGAATTTTATTTATATTTTTTTGTTTTACCTGTCTGCTCTCTGTTGTATAATATATTTCTTTAATAGAAATGGAAAATACTGTAGATAGACTGTATTTAGGGATTAACCTGGATGGTATGGTTACTATTTATGTATTCTATCATAATATAATTTCCCACAGTTTAATGAACATCTATTAACAATGAAATACTGTAATTTAATAAATGACTGTAAACCTGCTCTGTATTTTTACAGTTTATTACATGTAATTTTGTGGTATGTTTGTGGCCGTCTGGAAACTTTGCTGCCAGACTTTTTCCTGTTTTTGTTTTGTTGTTTTTACAGTGGTGTTCAGCTTGGTTTCCCTTCAATAACACAAACAATTACAACCTCCTGCCAGTAATCATCACGAGTTCAACACTGAACCTCCAGCACTTTCCAGTTAAAACAATCCAAACTCAAGTTCTTCGGTGGCTCTAACAGACATATAGACAGGTGACAAATTACAGGACAAACCTGAGTGAAGAAACATAACAAATGCAGATGTTTCCATACTGTACTAACCATGTGAAACTGTAAGCTCTGAACACCTACTGTTCACTGAGTACATAGAAACAAAAGTCAAACTAATGATCATAGTGTGATTATTAAAGGAATAGTTTGACATTTTGGGAAATGTGCTTTTTTTTGCAGTTAGATTGATAGATAGATAGATAGATAGATTGAAGTACGGAGCTAGAGCTTCAAGTTGATTAGCTTGGCTTGGCTTGGCTTGGCTTGGCTTGGCTTGGCTCTCTCCTAAGCTCAAACATCCCCCTACTAGTACCTCTAAAGCTCACTCTAAAGTTAACAAACATGTTAGGGAGTTGCGTGCCGTAACTATTTCTGCTGTCGGCACCGTAACTTCCCCTTTATGCTTGTCAAATTTACACTTTGGTTTTTGTTCGGACGAAACAAACGAGATATAACACGTTGGATAGAGCCAGGCTGGCTGTTTCCTTCTGTTTTCAGTCTTTGCGTTAAGCTGAGCTAACTGTCTCCTGGCTGTAGCTTCATATGAAGTAAAGAGTGATATCGATCCTTTCCTCCATAGTAACACAGCAGATGGTGTTGAGATGAATGTGTGCGGAAATCTTGATATTTTATTTTCAAGACGAGGTGCAAAACTCCCACTCATCATAAATCAGACAACACTGACATCCACTCCTAAACCTTTAACTCCTATCCATTGGTTTTAATAGGAACCTATTTAAACCAATGTTAACCTCCATCCTCACTGTGTCTGCACGTGGAAGCACATTTCCACCTGGCCCTGTGTTCCCGTTATTTACGATATCGATAAACGTGGATCAGTTTGTTTGAAGTCCAGCCATCCACAGAGCCTTGCCTGGTTCTTTAACTCTAAAACTACCTGAACCTTTTGACATTTTTCATTACTTGTAAAACACTAAAGCAGCACTTACATCAAGGATGACACTGTACCACACCCACTTAACCCCTACATGTGCTGAAAACAAAGACAGGAAGGACTCTGAAACTGTGCATTAAAATGCTTATGCCCACTTTTCCTGACCACACACTGAGGCACAGTGCTGCTGATGTGGGTGTGGACGACCCCTTTGAGGTCTGTGATGTGCTAAAGGTCATTTGAAAGCCCCAACACGACAGAGGAACAAAATAGCTTTAGGGTCTTTTTCTGAGAACGGCAACCACGCAGGGGAGGCGGGGGCTTGAAGCGAGCGTCGAGTGGGTGTGCGGCTCTGTCATCTCATGGGCTTTAAAACATCTGGCTTTGGCCTTTCACTTCCACTAAAACCATCTGTGAAAACACTTTCATCCGAGAGCCCCAAAAGGCTTGCAGACTGGCCAATCTCCCACACACACACCAGCCATCGCTGCGGACATGTAATTTGACCCCGAACATACACACTGGCCTTATTATTACACGTGTGTGTGTGTTGTGAATGCTGCAGAGGAAACTATAAAATATGTTGACAACTGTTTACAGAGAAGGTTGTGAGCGTGTCGCTGGTTTAGAGGCAGTTTAAGTCCGGGTTTTTTTTTCTGTGTGAGGAGGTTTTCCGTCCTTATAGGTCAGAAATAGAAGCACAAATGGGGATTTTTTACAAGCCACTTGGATGGTGGAGGGGACAACTTTTATCCCGGAGTAGTGTCAAACTGTCCTTTCTTGCCAGCGTTTGAGCCTAATGGAAATGACAGCACATCACAGCCCCACGGCACAAGAACCACATCCAGCTGCCCTCCACAGTCACTGCAGTGAGTGTTGCCTTTAAGAAAAAACCCCGACATGGTGAAATGCCAAAAAACACCACTAGCTAGAGACATACTTCCTGTCTAATCTGATAATACAGCATGTGTTCTTCAATGCACGGAAATATCAAGCGCTATGCTGTCTCTGCCTGTCTCTGTCCCCTCGGGCGGACTGTGTCCACGCTCAGACGCTGCATGGTGGCCTTTGCCATCAGGATCAATGGAAGTGACACTGTGTGGGCAGGTATTGATTCGGAGGCTTCTCCTGTTGTGTCAGCTCAAACTGCTGCATGAAAGATCTTTGCATCTTTTAAGAAACATCAGATGAAAAATGAAAAAAAAAAAAAAGATTTCAACTGCTGAAAGTCACCCACCATACTGTATTATCTAAACCCTTTAGATAATTCAATCAAGGTTATATAAAACAAAGCGCAAAGTCACTTCAAAGCGTTTTGCTAAGTCTGCCTCTAACACCACATTCAAATAATGTTTAGAGAGGCATTATCTGATTATCATTCCAAGTTGACATATTAACCGTGCTATTTTTATACACAAGGCATTAATAATGCTCCACAGGAAACTGATTCATGGGATCACAGAGCTGATACCGATCTTCCAGATCCTTAATTCAATTGTTTTCCATAGGGGGGACACATGTCAATATGTAGGGTCTCTTTTATGAAGGTAGATAAGATGAATAGAACTCAATATTTTGCAGCTTATTTGGCACACTGTAAACACTTGCTGTTAATTTACAGCAGGATTTCAACAGTATTAACCTGTTATTGCTAAAAACAGTGCTTTACTGTTAATACAAAAGAAAACCTGTTAAATTACGCTCATAGGCCATTTTTTAACTGAACTATAATGCATTCTTAAATAGCAGCACTTTACTGCTGATCAGCTGTCTAGGTATCATCAATAACAGTTTCATGCAGTATTTTTTTAATTCTGGGACCTGATCTGTCCATGTGAGGCTTATACATTGTACATGATTGTAAAATCAGTGAATTAGCTTTATTGTTCTTCACTCACATGTTGTTCTGGTTTGCATTCTGTGCTTGTAGCCAGCTATAGACAGACATTTTGGGAAAAGTGTCAACAAGTCTATTATAGCCTTTTTCCTAACAAGTGCCTTTAATTGTATTTAGTGTGACTATTCCTATGTCTGTAACCTGCTAAGTCTATTCAACTAGGCAAAAAAAATAATGTTTATTAAAATGTATGTAAAAAATAAATAGTGCATTAATACAAATCAGTAAGATAATGTAAAAGAGAGGTGAGAAACAGCTATATAATGTATCTTTAAACAGTAAATTAACTGTAAAATACTGTGAAATTAATAAAGTTCAAACTGTATTTTTCATTAACAGTACAAAGCTGTAAATTTCAGCGACAGTATAATAATGTTAATTTTACAGTAACATAAAGGAAACCCTACTGCCAGTTCTTTACTGTTATTTTACTAGGAAATTCTTAACAGTGCAGTCCTTAATTCACTTTGATTAGAAGAAAGACATATTAGTGTTAGAGAGGGACTATCTTGTCAGATGGGAAAAAACAACTTTCATGAGCTAAAGAATTTTCAAATTAATTCCACATTAGTGATAAAAAAATAAAATAAAATGAAATAAATAGCTACTCACCTCAGAGGGATTTTGACAGCCAGATATCTGTCAATTGCAATAGCAAGAAGGCTGAATATGGAGCTTTGTGTCAGTACCAAGACAAAACAGGCCAGGAAGAGGCATCCGTAGAAGTCCAGATAGATGCCGGTGCTGATGGTGATGGCAAAGGGGATGGCGAGGCAACCCACCAGGATGTCAGCCACAGCCAGAGACACCAGAAAGTAGTTAGTGGCGTTCTTCAAAGTGGTGTTGATCGCTACAGCCCAGCACACCAGTATGTTGCCGGATATGGAGAGAACAGCAATCACTACTTCAATCACGATGTAGAGCGGTTCCATCTCAGCAAAGTGTGTTGAAGGACTAAAAAAACCTGCAGGCTGAACATAACAAGAGGAGACGCAAAAACACACGCACAGCTTCTAGTCCCAGAGGAGTAAAGAAGTCTTTCTGCTGTAATCCAGGAATATTCCACAAGTGTGAGCAGCGGAAGCAGCCATCTGTTTGGGAAGAAGAGAGGAATTCACTTTTAAAGCAACAATTTGCTGTTTCATGTATCACCAAGTTGTCAAAGGCTGCAGCAGCAGCAGCTGCGCGTAATGGTTCATTAATGAGCTGCAGGAGCGTGCACAGTTCACCAAACAGATAGAGAAAAAGTCACTGGACATTGTTTCTGCTCACCTTAATGAACCTGTGCATCGTCTCTCTCTCTGGATGTTTTCACATCTGCAGACCTGTGGAGCGTTTAAACGGCATGCGTATAGCTGCGGAGCTCTGCGGCCAGTGTGTCTGAAGTGAGTGTACTGAAGTGGTGGAGGAAGAAAAAAAAAAAAAAAAGGAGAAAAAAAGTATTTCACTGAGAAGCCACGCCCAAAGCACACACACACGCGCGCGCACACACACACACACACACACACACACACACGCGCACGCGGTTCCAAGCAGCGCGCGGTGGGTGGAATCCCTGAAGAGCGTCACCGTGCAGCCGTGCGTAATTACGCATCAATTAAACAGCATCCAACGACGCCTCCGCTCCACGTGCTTTCCGTATAATGTAAATGTTGTTTATATGGCACACACACAAGCGCGCGACGGAACGTGTTGGTCACAGACACGCAGCTGCATCTGGTTTCAATCAGGCTGGAGTTTTTGCCCCCCACGCCAAAGGACTCAGTGGAGGCAAAAGCAACCAATAGAACTTGTACTCACCTTTTAAAGTTTTTTTGTGTAATATTGTTTACCTTCCGCTTCCGGCTGACGCAAACGCAGGAGATGAAGTCAGAGTAGAAGGTAATATTTATATAATGAAAGTAGGGATGTCATGGTACCAGAAATCTAGTAGTTGATACCAACACCAGTGAATTTCCACGATTCTCGATACCAAAAAACTAAAAAAAACAATAAATCTCATGTAATGTGTACATGTGTCTATATATCCTCAGATTGCAAGCAGTAGTTTAAATTCACTGACATGGTGACATTTCCCTGCTACCAGAGTTGGGACCAAGTTATTGTTTTACAAGTCACAAGTAAAGTCTCAAGTCTGTAACTCAAGTCCCAACTCAGGTCTGGAGTCCTAAACAGGCCATATGCACTCTTCATCAAATGTAGTCATTTTAACAACAGAGTAACTGGATCCAACTGGTGCTCTGTAACATAACCTTAGTTCTTCATGGTTTTCTCCTGAAACTTGATTGGATGCTGTTGGATTGGTTCAAACTAAGTGGATCTGGGGAGTTAAGTGTAAGATAATCAAATGCAAGTCCCAATAACAACAGAGAGCTGAGGACAGAAGCAGCTGCATTGGGCGCTTGGTGGCTGTTAATTTCGGATGCTGCAGGCATACTACGGTACTGTAGAAAACAAGTACCATCACGTTTTTAGAATTTTGGCATCGACTTGGTACCAAAGTACCGGTTCTTGTGACATCCCTAAATGAAAAGCAGTTTTAAAGAGAGGAAAAGTCACATGACATTTCTGGAAACCAAGACCAAGTTTGCTGCCCTTTATTGTTCCTTCCTCAATTTTTAATTCTCTTCAGACCCATTTTTATTGTATACAGATATTTCCAATATCTTTTTAGTGTTACTTCACGTGTACCTGCTGCTGCTGCTGAAGTGCCTCTAAGTAGAGAAGGTGTGACAGGCAACCCTTTTCCACTCAGTGTTCCCACATACCCAAATGTTTCACAACCCCTGGCACAGAGCTTTAATGGGCACAGTGGAAAAGCAGTTTAACCTCAACTAGGGCAACACAGGAATACACACACTGAGCTGGTGCATTCACTGAAAAAAGAAATGCTTCAACTGAGCATATTTGTGTCATAACATAACCCGAATAATAATAATAGTAATAATAATGATAATAATAATAATAAAAAAGGTGATAAATTGCATATAAAACTTGACAATACTTTATTGAGCAATATCCATCCCTCCAAATCTGACATCCGTAAATAGAAAACTGCACACACTTCTGTCCACATTCTCACTTTTTCTGGATGCGAATCTTGTAAATAAATAAATAACACTTTTATCTTCCAAAACATAAGGGGCATCTGCATGTGCCTCAACTCTTCCATGTAAAAGTCATCCTCCTCTTTATAATTTAACTTGGCATGCCAAATATGTATATTTTGCAAAGCAGCTGCAGTACCATAGTTGTTGAGAGAGTCTTGATGGAAAACGGGAAGAAACGACACAGGAGGGCACGCTATACGACGGTTCCATTCAGCCAATCCTTAACGCTGTAAACAATGCAAACATAGAGATCAATCTGTTTTCATAAAAATATTTCTACAAAACTATTCAGCAACTCTCTTAATCATTTTTTTTTAGTGTCACACCACAAATGGCAGCTAGGGTTCATTTCATTTCTATTCTCAAGGACGCACACATTAAAAGTGGAAAATATAAAGGCTTTTGCTTCAACTCAAACCTGTCAGTTCAAAATACTCTCTGCTCTGCAAAGTACAACTCCAGCTAGTTCACAATAAGCACTCGGTATGAGAAGTGATCGAATCTTTGAAGCAACATTTCAGCAAACGGAACTAAATTTACCGAAAAGTTTGGATTCACACGGGTTCAGTCATGACTGCATGTTGTAGTGCAAGGAGACGTCACACTGCGCACTCAGACAGAAGGTTATAACATTTTCACCATGCATAGATAGTCTTGTATAAGTTGTGTCTTGGCAGAAGATTTGGCACATGTTGAAAACAACCAGAACCAGAGCATTTGATTCACAAACACTGATAATTAGCACAAAATGAAAAAAAAAAAATCTTTTCTATTGACAGCCAGTTTGTGACAAAAGTTCTTGTGTATTTTTGTAAATTCTTTCAAAGTCAATATAAAGGAATTAAAAACAAATCTGTTCTTAATCCTCTCAGTTGTGCTGTCAACTGCCTCAACCGCACCATAATCTGTTTGTCTGCTTTCATTTGTCTGTGGATCAGATGCTCATTAAGCTTGTAAATATGAACAAGGTAATGCGTTTCCTCACTGCAGTCTTTGTAAATTTGGGCCTCGGCGCTCACTGTAGCGTCCCGTTAAGAAATGATAATACAGCAGCTCCGTGACTGTTTTCAATTTCTCAAGAACAGAGAATTCCTCAGTCGTGTCTCTGGTGTGAAACAGTGAGCAGGAGAAGCGCTCAGGTGGCAGCGTTCTGTCTGTCTGGAAGGTGAATGTAGTGCTGACAGACGGTGACAGAAAAGTGCTCCAGTGCCTCCGATTCATTGGTCTCCGGCTCCTCTTTCTGCCGTCAGTCAGGTCTCAAAGTATTTGTAGATCTGAGAGACGTACTGCATGACGCTTTGCCAGTCCGGCCTGTCCGTCTTCATCAGCTCCCCCATGTCCTGTTTGGAACAAAAAGAACGATTTAGAGTTTTAACAGTATGCAGTGACGGACTCAAGTGGTCTGAGGGGAAGGGGCGAAAAAAATAAAAACGGCACCAGCTGCATGCGGTGTGGCACCAGCGTGTAGAAAGTTTTCTAGCATGTAAGGTAGCCTATATGGCACTGCATCATGTTTTCTCAATTTTAAAGCCCCCCTAAAGGGCACTGCATTACGCTTTCTTCACTGGAAGGGCACCCTAGAGGGCACTTCATCACGCTTTCTTCACTGTAAGGACACCCTAGAGGGCACTTCATCACGCTTTCTCTACTGGAAGGACACCCTAGAGGGCACTTCATCACGCTTTCTTCACTGGAAGGACACCCTAGAGGGCACTTCATCACGCTTTCTCCACTGGAAGGACACCCTAGAGAGCACTTCATCACGCTTTCTTCACTGGGAGGGCACCCTAGAGGGCACCTTATCATGTTTAATCTATCAAAAAGACTTCCAAGAGGGCACTTTTGCTGAGGTTTGTCCGAATATGGAGACACCAAGGGTGGCGGTGTTTCAGAAAATGTGCTTAAGCTACTGAGAAAAGCTGTAATCTACAGTATTACGAGACTGCAGTTGGCCACTGGGATAAATCCTGGCTGACCGTGATGAGTCAGGCAGTGAACCAGGCTTTCACATGACTCCATATCGAGCTGGCGTCACAGCAGCTTCCCTTAGTGCTGATTTATACAGAAACTTCAGTACAGTCACTTCCACGATGTCTCAACCTCCTAACGGGAGGACGATCAGCTACTCTCTGGGCTGTGTCTGATGGCTCTGTTTATGCAACAGAGAAAGTTGGAAGTCAAGTAGCATGAGAACAGTCTTGTAACCGCAAGCATGCAATGGAAAATTAATAATAATTAATGACCTTTGGTCTCGGTGAAACATTTAAACCTAATTCACTTCCTTCGCTGACGTCCAGCTGGCTCTTCACATTTAGAGCAAATCAACTGTTTGACTGATTTGTGTGTTTTCTAAGTCATCTCAGAGCAGCTCTTTAGAGAGAACAAATATCCAGCAAATCGGTTTCAACTTCTGTTATATCATGTTCCTCAAAACATGAAGCCTTCATCAGAAGTGCAGAGAGAGTAACAAGGCAAGGCGTCATGCACAGATCTAGAACAGGGAGGGGGAGAGGTCACATTAGTTTAACCCTTACATGTCTCAGATAATCTGCAACTACTTCTAACATATTTAAAATGAGTAAAAATACAGCACCAATACAAGTAGAAGTCTTCGTGAACAACAGTTCCTACTCTATGACCTGAATACAAGACAAAAGAGTCAGTCATCTGTGACAGTTTTATAACATTCATATTTTGTTTCATCCCAAACGATCATCTGATTTACCTGATTTAACATTTGCACCTGATGCAAAAAAATGTTTTTTTCTCATTCGGCTTCTTAGTATGAGCGAAGGGATCCTACATGAGCACGCTATTTTCGGCCAAATTTTGAATAGTTTTGGTTATTTCACATGAAAGATTTCTGAATTTTTTGTCTGTGCTTTTCTCATAGACTGTATATATGGATGACGCATCTCCACTTCCTCATATGGAAGCTCCCATCTTGAGATTGACGTCATTTGGAGCCAGAGTCTGCACAGTAGTGATCGGGGGGGTTGGAGCCGCGGTATCAAGGTCCCGCCCACACACCCGCCCAAACCAATCACAAACCAAGCACGGCCGCAACTTGTTAGCGAGAGAGAATCACAGCTGTCAATCATGACATCTCACCCTCTTTTTATAGCATCAAATGATTAATTAAAACCAAATTTATCAGAAAAATTAACACTTGAACATCCATCAACATGATAAGAACTACCTAAAATGACAGAAACCATCTTTGGGAAAAAACTTTGATTATTTAGTTTAGCCCATGTTCCATCCGCTAACACGGAGGGGGCGGGATTCATGACCTATACTGCAGCCAGCCACCAGGGGGCGATTGAGATGTTTTGGCTTCCGTTTTGGGGAGCTGTCCAAGCCCTCGTTACACAACAAATGAGTCACAACATGTTAATTTGTGAGCTTTTTTTTCCTTTGGACAGAGTCAAACTAGCTGTTACCCCTGCTTCTAGTCTTTATGCTAAGCTAAGCTAACAGTTTCCAGGCTCTAGCTGTGTATTTAACGGACAGATATGAGAGTGGTATGTGTTTCTAATCTAACTCTCAGCTAGTTTGCGAATAAGCGTATGTGCCAAAATGTTCGGACTACTCCTTTAAGAGACAGCTCTAATGGACAGTTCACTCCACATTTGCTATTCTCTAGAAATAATAATAGGCCTACTTTGTTTACTGCTTGACAAAACATCGAGGGGTTTTGTGCTCTTAAAATCTAAATATTTTAGTGGAGCAGCTGGTTGTAACTTCTGAGGAGAGCTGCTAATGTTTTCACAAACCAACTAAGCTAATCAAAATCAAATTATATCTGAATGAATTATGCATTAGGTTAGTTTTTGTCTTGATGCAAATCGTTGTAGATTTCCAGCACACGGTGCTGGAGCACAGGCTCGAGGCTCGAGGTAACTGATATGACGCAGTTAAGACTGTCAGGAGGAAAAATGATGAGATAAAATGGTTGTGGGGCATCTCTGTACCGAAGATTAACATCCGGAAAGTTTGGCCAATCAAAGTGTGCTGTTTCCAATTTGCCTAATCAAAGAGTCCTTCTGTGTTATCTGAGTGTGTGTGTCTGTGTGTGTGTGTGTGTGTGTGTGTGTGTGTGAGGTCTGTGGCAGCTCAACTCACCAGAGAAGGTTTGATCCCAATGCTCTCGGCGGCCTGGAAAGCTAGGGCCAGATTCCGGTCCTGAAGAAAAACAAATCATTGGGTGTTGAGATACTGTGAAACTCCCTGCACCCCATCATCCTGCAGCACCACACATGGAGGTCCAAACAGCAACAGAAAGAACAAAAATACAATTCTAAACCCTTACAAACACCCAAGAGACAGTCTTGTTTGTTTGCATGAGCATTTCAGTGTATTATGTTATCGCCTATGCTTATTTGACAAGTGTAAAGCTATACTGTGAGCCTAATTAAAATACCCATGAACTGAATTCCTTTAGATTAAGCCCTAATTCTCCTTATGAACCTGTGGACTTTTGTATAGCCGCTTCTCAACAGGAAGAAATCAAAACTTAAGAGTGAAATACAAACTGTTCTCGTGTGTGAGCGCCGTTGATAGAAACATTCTTTCAGTCTCTCTCGACCTGAAGTACAATTTTTTTCAGCCCTTTGAATTGAGAGTGCAGGTCCTTGAGTCGCTAATCACGACTCCCACAAGCACTCGAACTGTCGTATCAATCGCCTCTTGACGTCAGCACAGCTGGGATGATGAATTAAAACATGAATTCTTAATAATTAGTTCTGCAGCTGTAGACTGCTTCTTCAAAAGAACAAATTGCCCCCATTTCACCTAAAATATAAATCCAACTATAACATTGTTTTCTTAAAAAACAGCTCTGATAAAGGGCGAAGGAGGGCAGTAATGGGATTATGGGAAGGAGAGATTATACTGGGAAGAGGTTGGGTGTTTGGGCCTCGGGGGAAAGTCACTCAGCAAGAGTTATTAAAGCCAACACGCGTCTATTGAATTATTCAGAGGGATGTTTCTGTCATCAGCTCAATGTTACACTTTTGCACCGACACGACAGCGAACACACGCCTACATGACTAATTTGTCACGTAGGATGTGTCAGGCCTGGTCGGAGGTGTTTGTCTATTGTTTTAATGCCGTGGCAGGCTGAAAGACCCCCTGTCCCCAGAGACAAACCATATTGTTTGTGCAGCTACTGTATATACCACCTGCGTATCCACATTACATAGCTGTCAACACCAAGCTATACGGTAGCTGCTGCCCTGTGCTCAGGATCATGTACAGAATGACTACACAAATGGTACATTTATAATTCATCTACAGGCTGTCTCTTAATGCTGTGTGGACGAAATGGCAGACCTATAAAATGTCTACAACTTCATTAAGGAAGTCTGTAATGCACAGCTTAATGGTGGAAAAAATGACCCCTGGCAAATGGCTTCAAAGCATTACAGATATTTTATATGCCTCTTGGTAAGCATGCATCTTTCAGACTTACACTGTGTAAGCAGGCCATTTATACAGTTTACAGGTTCACATTTTCCACAAACAACTTATCAGGGCTTTATGTGCGGTATTTTGTGGAGACACAATTCTGCCAGTCTAAGTCCGGAAGAGGACCATATGAGACTGAACATGCACTTTGTTTGCTCTACTCACAAATCAGATAGGACATCAACTGCAGGTTCAATAAGTTACTCATACTCAAGTTAGTCATACTTTACTTATACAGAAGAATTCACCTCACTAAACAAATGCAACTCTGCCTTCTCTGAATTCATTTCTTATCAACTCAACCTCGAGCACAGATTTCGGTGTTGTAGTAACGTTTGTGGGGCTCTGTCTCATCTATTATGCTGTGACATCATTTTATGACAAACTATACTATGAATTGTTATGACATGTTCTATGGCATTCTAAACTATTTATGGCTTACTCTACTATGACTTTTTATGAAAGTTCTTTTACACTTTTACACGACTTTTAATGACATCTTTTATGGCATACTATACTCCGACTTTTTTTTACATGCTATACTATTAACTCTTTTTGACATTCTAGACCATGACTTTTTTATGACTTATTTCAACATACTATATTATAGCTTACTGACTTTTTTTGACAGACTATACTATGACTATTTTATGACATTTTTCGACATACTATACTGTGACTTTTTTCAACATACTGACTTTTTTCACCATACTATATTATGACTTTTTAAAAATGTCTCAAAATACTGTACTATGACTTTTGTTTGCCATATATACTATGAATTTTAAAATTTTTTTGACGTTCTATACTATGACTTTTTTCATTTTGTCGACATATTATACTATAACTTTTTTTCGACATGCTAAACTATGAGTTTTACATTTTTTCGACATATTATACTGTGAAATTTTTCGAAATACTTTACTTTTTTTTTGGACGTACTATACTATGTTTTTTAAAAAAAGAATTTGGACAAACTATGCTATGATTTTTTAAAACATTTTTGAACATACTATACTATGACTTTTTTCGATATACTACACTATAACTTTTTAAAAAAACATTTCGACATACTATACAATGACTTTTTAAATTTTTCGACATACTATACTATGCCTTTCTTTCGACATACTATACTATGACTTTTTAAAAAAAGTTCGACATACCATACTATGACTTTTTCGACATACTATACTATGACTTTTTTTCAACACACTATACTATGACTTTTTCGACATATAATACCATGACTTTGTTTTGCCATACTATATTATGACTTTTTTCAACATACTATACTATCACATTTTTTATGACATACGATCATATTAATTCTTATTACTTAACAACACTGTGTCTTCTGTAGATGCTTTCAGGTTTGTGGGTTCTGCTATCTCCTAGGACATCAAGTGGACATCAGTGGAGCTGCTGATCCAGTTCTATACTGCAATCATCCAGTCTACTCAGCCACAAAGCAGGACAGTAACAGACTACAACGGACAGTCAGGTCTGCAGAGAAAGTCCTTGGTGCCAGCCTGCCGTCCATTCAGGATTTTTACACCTACAGAGTCAGGAAACGGGCAGGAAACATCACTGCAGACCCTTCACACCCTGGATACAACTTTTGTCATCTTCTCCCCTCTGATAGACAATGCAGAACACTGAGCACCAAAACAACCAGACACAAGAACAGTTTCTCCCGCAGTCCATTATTCTGATGAACAATTAAATCAGTCATACAGTGTCAAGAAGTAAATGATATATTTCATGTTTAAAATACTCATTGTTCTTTAACGTGTTAATATCATCACTATCAATTTAAATATAACCATTGTTGTACACATTATATGTATATGTATACAGTATACTGCAATATCCTTAACTACCTCATGTAGACAAAGCAACTTGTTGTATTAATTGTTCAATATTAATTTCAGCATCCTTTGCATATGTTTACCATGTTCAGCTGTGTGTAGTGTATTGAGTCAAATGTGTTCACTCTTACTTGGCCATTAAAGCTGATTTAGATTCTGCTTCTGAATTTTCATGATATACTATACTATGACTTTTTCGTGACATTTTTTATGATGTACTATGACATCTTTCTATGACATACTATACGAGGACTTTTTTATGACTTTTTTCGACTTAACAAAATATAATTTTTTTACTTTTTCGACATAATATAGTAAAGCTTTTTTCAACTTACGATACTATGACTTCTTTTTAATTTTTCGACATACTATACTATGACTTTTTTTAATTTTTCGACATACAATACTATGACTTTTTTAAAAAAACATTTCGACATGCTATACTATGACTTTTTTTTCGACATACTGTACTATGACTTTTTTTTATTTTTCGACATACTGTATTATGACTTTTTTTTTATTTTTCGACATACTATACGATGACTTTTTTTAATTTTTCAACATACTATACTATGACGTTTTTTCGACATACTGTATTATGGCTTTCTCTTAATTTTTCGACATACCATACTATAACTGTTTTTTTATTTTTTGACATACTATACTATGACTTTTTCTTAATTTTTCAACATACTATACTATGACCTCTTTTCAACATACTATAATATGACTTTTTTTTATTTTTTCGACATACTATACTATGAAAAAAAAAGACATCTTATAGTATGTCGTAAAAAAGTCATAGTGTAGTATAATAGTAGTAGTAGTATAATATATGACTTTTTTTACATACTGTAGTATGAGTTTTTAAATGGCATTTTTTTTATTTTTTTTATTACATACTATACAAGAACTTTCCAAACCTTTCACACCATATACCACTATGTACCAAACCAAATTTCCCAAGTACCACTTCCCACTGCAGATACTAACAACGTAACAATGAAAGAGCCACCTTGCCTATATCCAGCCTTTGCTGTTCCTCTGGACCTGTGACAGCCTGGTAACGTCTTTTCATTTTGCAAGAAGTGGTGCAAGAAGTGGCACCGTTCGGCGGCTAACCGCCGACACTGACTTCTTTTCAGCATTGAAAGGTTTGTCTGACTCTCAACTGTCAGGGTCAGCATTGTCACTTGCCTCTCGACTGTGTTTTGGACCTCACAGCCATCTCAACACTCCACTCATTCTGGTTTAATCAACGATTGAGGAGTCTAAATCGACTGCATTTAGGTAATGCTAACATTGCTAGTTCATGCTGTGTCAGACGTCACGTCACCTCCAACCAAATTTTATTTCTAAAACTTTTAAATGATTAACAACAATTTTTTATGTCATTTTAATGTGATGTGTATATGTAATAAAGAACTGTTGTGTCTAATAAAATCAAATTAAATGTCAATTTTTGGTCTTAAAGCAGCAGTGGGTAGAATTGGTAAAATATGATTAAAAAGTATTTTTTTACCAGATTAAAAATGTATTTTTATAAAATGGTCACTATATCCTGACAGTAGTGCATGAGACAGGTAATCTGAAAAAAAATCACGTGCCTCTGTGTCCTCTGGTGTTTTCCGGTGTCCTCCGGTGCTCCTAATGGCATCTGCAAGATTTCACAGACCGGAGGAAACAACCAATCAGAGTCGAGCTGGAGCCTTGCCGTCTGTGAGCAGCTGTCAATCACTCGCAAATCAGACGGTCAAACTAGGCAGCGCTCATCAAATATGAATCAATATTCTGTTACTGTAATGCCTATTTTCCACATCAAATGTTTTCATAAACATCTTGTAGTGTACCGTTTAGCTGTAAAATGAGAAAGTTTGTGACCTGGCAGCCATGTCGAGATCAGTTGAGGAAATACCAAGCACCACCCAGCAGTCAGAGCAAACATTTGAAGCGAGAAATAGGAATTACAGTAATGTTAATTCACATTTGATCAGCGCTCACTAGTTTGACCAGATCGGAGTTTGCGAGTGATTAACAGCTGCCTCCATTGAATGAACAGCCAATAGGAACACTCTCTCTCTGAAATGACCTGTGATAGTCTCCCGTCACAGGCTAGATTTTTTAAAGCCTGACAACAGAGCCATGAAGAGGTGCAGAAGTCTACTTATCTCTCAGAACACTTGAATTACAATATGCTGAAGGGTTATTATGGTATTTTTGCCCAATGATGCCAAAAACATTCTGCCTACTGCCACTTTAAGTTACGGATTTAAGCCAGTGGGATTGCATTTGTTTTGTCTTTTTGTAAGGCTCTTGCGTTCCACCAGACCGGAGCTCATATACCACCACATTTTTGGAATCACCGATCTACACTATGCAGTGTACAGCACATGTTCTGGTACAAACGGACAAGAAACATAACAACTTGCATATGGAAGTATAAAAATATGTGTGGGTCACGACCTAGTGACACTGAATCCAAGTATGCAAGCGAGTCGGCCTTTAGATTCGGGGGTTGGAGATGTATGTGTGAGGAAAGACCTGCATGCATGAAACAAGTTGTACGTGTGTGCGTCCCTATCAACTACATTGATTTTGGATCAGTTTAGTGTGCTTAGGTTGCACTTATAACCTGCTGTTGAGGCACTGACCGATTAAGACTGAGACTGGTGTGAGATAGGACTTGAGTGTGTGCAGTATTCCTATAGTTTTCTACCTTATCTTGACTGATGAGTTCCTGGTAAGGGATGTGGGCGGGCAGATATGTGTGCAAGAGGGCACAGAAAGCCAAGCCGTCACTCCAACTGCTGCTGAAGTTGGTCACATCAATATTCTGTGGACAGAAAAGAAGAGGAGGCAAAGGGCAAAGACAAAAAACTGAATTTATAAACAAGTCAAAATCAATATCACACAGTGATAATGAGCTTAAAGTGCCCATAATTCGCGCAAGAGAGCAAATAGCCTTTTTACAACATGAACCGGCCATGAAAGCCATTAAGTCATAGAGCCACAGGAAACAACATGACAATTAAAATTGAATGCTATATGCTGTTCTGGGTCTTTCAGAGTCCATTAATGCATGGTTGTGTTTCCTTTGGAGAACGTTAGGATGATCTTCTTCTTAGATCCCATTTAAACCTCTGATGCTCTCTCTGATTTCTCCTCTGTGTGGAGAACGTGCACAGCAGCACGTCCAGTCTTTTTGTAGGTCAAAAACATCATCTGATACTCTGTATACAGCGTATTCAAGGTCTGATAAGAGTAGACAATTCGGAGGAAATACTTCCTCCAGGCCATTGTTTGGCATTGCAGGTTCCCTGGCGGATTGATAAGTTATTTCCGGTGTCTTCCTCTTTTATCCCATAAGCTTTGGGAATGGGGCTCACTGCCAGGGACTCCTGGACCATGAGTATGTGTCTTTATGCCTCTCTTATACCTATGCACAAATTGAAGATGAGGAAGTTACAGTGTTCTGATCTAGGTCCATCAAGTATATAAAAAATAACAAGTATATTTATGATATACATGTTAGCATGCTAAGAACTACATGCACACAATGACAATGTTTAGCAGGTATGCTGTAATGTTAACATCTTTATTTTATTGTTTTAGCATGCTAACATGTACTAATTAGCACAAAGCACAGCTGAGAGTGATGGGAATGTCATTAGTGTTCAGGTATTTGGTCATGAGCCAAAGTATTCGACATATAGAAAATTTGACCTGTTGATGGAGCTATACAGAAAGCCAATGGATCACCAAAGAGATAACTATTCATTCTCTGGGGATGATGAATGTCTGTACCGATAGTTGTTGAGACCTTTCACTAAAAAACAAAAATATCAACTTCATGGTGGCACAAGAGGAAAAGTTAGGGTCAGGTTATGGTCGAACAGAAGTAGTTTGCCCCGACTATGTCGAAAATCAAAAGTGTTTATACCTGATCAAAATGGCCACACTCAAAGGCATAGTGAAGAGCTGGCCGTCAGAGAGAGAGGGGAAGTGCAATATAGTTTAAATATAGGGATAACGGCGCACATTTTTCCCTGGAAGGTGTTGGACTTGGTTGTTCACATGACAGAAATAGTTGGGTCAAGAATAAAAAACGAGAGAAGTTCAAACCCTGGCTCCCTTTTGACCTCCACACAGCTGACGTGGGTTAAGTGACGTGAAGTTACAGAAATGGTCGGACACATACCTCCCTAATCCGACATTGGAAAAGTTGTGGGGGGAGGAGGAATTCCGAAGCCATTTAAACAACCAACAAGTACTTCTATAGAAACATAATTAAGCTTCAGGGGATCACCAAAGTCTGAGTTTATCCTCTGGACACCATAAATGTCAGTACAAATTATCATGGCAAGTCATTCAATACTTGTTGAGATATTTCAGTCTAGACCAATGGGCGGACAGACTGAAAAACCAACATTACCGTCCCTCGAGCCATGCCACTAGCATGGCTAAAAGTGATAAAAGTGAAGCTGAAATTCCTAGTTTGCTTAAAATTGCTTCTCCACTGATGTTCCGGATATTTAGGGGCATGCAGCATTTGCTGTGAATGGGTGGGGTACAGCCCTAGCTGGGAGCTGTGTTGTGTATTTCCAGATAAGAGAAAAAGCCCTGACGTACTGGTACCATACTGCAAAAAGCAGAAAGACATAAAACAACAAGAGAGTTAAATGTGCAGCTGATAGAAACATAGTGTTGTTTATTGTTTGGGATGAAGCACTGCATGAAATATCTTTGGTTACATCTGTGTGTCTGAACACAAAGCATTGGTTCTAGTGAGATGCTAAAGATTGGACATGCAGCCATGTGTTTGTTTACTGTTGCTGTAAGCCAGTGGTCTTTAATCCTGGCCCTGAGGACCAGAGCTAATCTAACCAGTGACTGATCCATACATGTGACGCCAGGGGAATGTAATTAACTACGTGGCAGGATAGAAAAACAGCAGAACTCTTGGTCCTGAGGACAAGAATTAAAAATCACAGCTCTAAGTCACTGCAGTAATGAATATCCCCTGAGCTCCTACGAAGTGTTGATAGATTAGTTATTTCTGCTTTCCCTCATCTGCTCTGGCCTTATGGATGCCAGTTACCTCAGCTTAACACTAGCTGTAGTTTCAAGGTGAGAGGTATTTCAGCAAAAAGTAGCATGTTGGTTTATTGTTGTGGAGTTTACACACACACTGACGAACCTGGCTATCGCTATGGTCACTGGCATGAAAATATGCCTTTAGCTAAGAGTGATCCCTCACTTATTTTTTATCACATTTTTAGCCATATAGCGGTGTGGCTCAGGTGGTCAGTTCACCATTTTGGTCCAGACGGATGTATCGCAACAAATATTTAATGGATTGCCATTCAATTTTGTACAGGCATTCATGGTTGGCATGGTTGTGAATCCTACTAACTTTAGGGACCCCGTGACTTTTCCTCTAGCATCACTAGCGCCTGACACTCCAACTTTTGAGTAAAATATCTCAAAAGCTACTGGATGGATTGCCATTCAATTTTAGTCTCCATAGTGTTTTAATAACTTTGGTGAACCCCTGACTTTTCATCTGCACCAGCAGGTCAAAATTGTACAATATTTCCATCATACTAGGCTGTACTCAAAGTTTGGTGCTAAGTAGCAAATGTTAGCATGCTAACACACTAAACTAAGATAGTGAGCATGGTAAATATATACCTGCTAAAGATCGGTATGTTAGCTTAGACACAGCTGCTGGCATGGCTATAGACGCTTAGTCTTGTTAAATGTAGGACTGACTCAAATGCTTCGAAGCTTCAACCATTTGCCATGGTAATCAACAAATCAAAATCAGTATTCGAATGCTTCGTTGTTGTTTTTTTAAATATAAGTATGTTCTAATAAAGTATAAATCCCAAAATAGCCCATTAAATAAGGAATAATCCCACAACATTATCCAGTATTCATAATCAACATTAATCATTATTAGTTATTCTCAGACGGATATCACTGTTTGTTGTGTGTAGAGGTCTGTGTGCGAGTGGCTGACAGAAGAACATGTTGCGCTGCGCCGCAAAGCTTCGAATACCTTCGACTAGTTCTCACCGAAACTTCAATCGTCTACGACCAAAACTCCGGTGTCTTCCCTGTTCCCTCTGACCGCGGTCGGGAGGCTGAGGCAGGAAAAGCAAACACTAGGATCAGCAGTGATTCATGTAGAGACCTTCGTCTGGCCAGCTAACATTACTGCCAAGCAGGTGAAATATAGAGTGATATTGTGGTTTTAGCTGACGTGTGTTGCCTCACTGTTTTGAGCGATGCTCGTTCATGTCTATGTAGAGCGAGCACAAGCGCAAACTCAACGCTGACTTTCGTTGACTTAACGGCCACAGGTGTCGCTGTTAACAAGCATTTCTGATTCATACAAACAGTCCCTTTAACTATGTTACTGCTAAGCATCTCCCTAAATCTGAAATCCATTTTTAATATCCCTTACAGCATGCCAGTGGGCATCTACATGCCTTAAATCTGATTTGTTAACATGCTGAATAAAATATGAGTCGAGAAAAGTGCAGCCAATTATTGCTGTCCAACTGGAGTCATTGGGGAAAGCCACAGAGCATTTGTGGTCACAATGGGATTTGAGGGTGCAGCTGCTTCGTCTGAATGAAGCCAAACAGGATGCATAGTCCTGGGCTCAGGCTTTGTTCACATCAATTGCTATTTGTCATGCAATACAGTCAATCTGTGTGTGTGATCAAGAATCACTCCCATCATATAATTTAAAAAACACTTTGATGCCACTCAGCATGAAGCATAAATTCACAGCAACGTTTTACATCGGTCCCAAGAGTGACCTCTATTCTGCCGATAACATCTAATGCTTTGATGGTATAATAGAGGCTGAGAGTGAGAGTCTTTGGATGCACGAGTCTCCTCTCCATCAGTCACTGACTGTTTATTAAGTCTGGAGGGCAGACCTGTGCAGTCATGTCAGCTCACATTCCTCTCATAACTCCCCCCTTCTCTCTCTTAGCTGGCTCATCAGCTGCACTATTAGCACTGTGTGTGTGTGTGTGTGTGTGTGTGTGTGTGTGTGTGTGTGTGATGTATGTGCAGACCGACACACACCCACAGAGTGAAATGGGGTAATCAGACCCCAGAGACTGTAAGACCAAGATAGACAATGTCAAATAAGATGATAAGAGAGGTTGCAGAGTGCAGTTTGTATATGTGTGTGAGACAGTGTGTGTCTGGGTGATCTGAGGAGAACACATGTCCTAATTCAGGCCGGGGCAGGGAGGTTAGAGTTCGGGGTGGGAGTGGGAGAGGAAAGGGGCTGGGTGTGGGGGTTGGGACTCGTTCAGGGTAGAAAGAGAGGGGAGAGGCATGAATGCTAAAACAGCAGCGGACAACAACAGCTCTCTGGGAGCCGGCTCGGAAAAGCAAACACAGCATCAAGCGACAGGAAGCGTCTCGCTCGGCACAAAAGGCCGAGCCGTCGCTTTTTAGGGGCTCAGAGAAAGAGAGTATGAGTGAGAAGCAGGGGTTTGTGCAGAGAGAGGACTGAACATGGAAAAAATAAAAGAGATAACGTCAAGTTGATCTGTGTACTGTATATTTGCTTTGATCAGACTCCAAGTGGGAAGCAGATAAGATCTATGATAGCATCGGTGGTTAAATTATGAGTGAAAGAGCTGGGAAAATTTCATCAGGTGGCAAAATGCAGACACAGCTGTTCTTTTGAAGACTAGAGTGGCCCCATACCCCAAGCACCGATTCTCACCTAGATTTTCTCAGATAATGGTGCACACTTTAAAAAAGATCTTGCCGATGTCACAAAAAGCAGGAAGCAAAAACATTAGCAGATATTGGAAAACGGGTTGGAAAGTTTGTGTAGATTTAATGTAATATTTGTACTTCTTTCTATAGTTCACAAAAAAACTAGGGCTGCAACTAATGATTATTTCTTACTATCAAGTCAGAAAAGAGTGAAAAATGTCTCCAAATCCTCACAGTGGAGAAGCTGGAA
The DNA here is from genome assembly GCA_916701665.1 of Sebastiscus tertius. NCBI lineage: Eukaryota > Metazoa > Chordata > Actinopteri > Perciformes > Sebastidae > Sebastiscus > Sebastiscus tertius. The sequence continues at coordinate 54,863 of CAKAOH010019305.1, forward strand.
AAAAGTGAATGTTAAGCATTTTGCTTGAAAAAAAAATGACTTAAATGATTAATCGATTATCAAAGTATTTCAGATTATTTTTCTGTCAATCACCTAATTAATCGAGTAATCATTTCAGACCTACATGTGACTTAAGCTGCAGAGGGCATTAAAGACCAACGACGGCATATCCTCTCTGCTGTAAACCATTTAGAAATGGAATTCACAGATGGGCGGGACACGAGCCAGGCACTAAACACCACACCGACAGCAGTTTAACACTGCGTGCAGCAATGCAAGTTAAGTGTGCGCTCTCTGCTGCCACATGTAAACGCTGCTGGACTGGTGTCACATCCAGTGACATTGACAAAAGACCCTCTGCTGTCATGCTTTCATGACACCCGACAACCAGATGTCAACGTGCCGTTATTGCAATATTGAGCTCTCACTTACAGATCAAGAATGTAAAAAACACCAAAGCAAAAAATGGTACGTGCAGCGAGCGGGCAGGGAGGGATGGAGGATAACTGTGACACACACACACACACATGCGCACACAGTTTGTTAAAAAGCCATCAGTCTAAAGGGTGAAAGCAGGAGACATCAAGCCTGAGAGAGTCGTCTGACTGATGAGCTAGTATCAGTATATTTCACAGAATCTCTCTACCTCACCGCGACTGAATGAGTAGGGCAACAAGAAGACAAACGACCGAGAATGAAATGAGAGAAAAACACAAAAATGAAAGAAAGAGAGTAAATAAGAAGAGAGAAAGACAAAACAACAAAGATGGGGATGAGAAATTTTGAAATGGAGGGAGAAACAGAGAGGGGGAGAACATCCCAATGTACTATGCAATGAATCATAGTCATGAGCAATGACAGGCTGAAAGCCCGGACAGGCTGGAGATAAAGACAGGGCAACAAGGAAGGACACAGAGCTGGTGGAGCTGGGGAGTGCTGCTCTCCATAGATTCAGCCCGTCTCTACATACCATTTAATGGACTTATTCTGCACACAAGGCAGGATAAAGAGTTGGGAGGGCGACACGGGTCAAAGAGGGGACAAGAGCACACAGGTCAACTGCACTGATGCTTTATGACAGATCTGCCTTCGACTGAAAATGTTCACCTATCTGATATTGAAAGAGATTTCTGAGCCAACCATAACCACACTGTAAACTTTTTACTGTAAAATTACTGGAAGCAATTTCGCCAGTAAGCTACCGTACAATTTACAGTATCTCTACTGTATTTCAGTGAGATTCTCGGCACTTAGCGGTAAATTACTGTGAAAATAAACATTTGGCCGTTGGGATAATGGGAGCAAGTGTTATTATGACTCCTAAAAAGCATTGCAATATACAGTATAAGCATAATACAGTAGGTCACTGTTAGATTTCCACTGTAAATTTACATCAATCGTATGTAATTTAGATTATTTTGACTGATATTGCAATTGCGATGTGACTTGCGATACTGGAGGGAATGATACATTTTATATTATTATTCTTATTTTCATTGATAAACATATTAAAATGATCATGGTATGATTTTTTTGCGGTGATCTGTACCAAACAAAGATGTTTTCTTAAGTCTTTTCCTTCTCAAGTCTGTAGAACATGAGGCCAGGACATCTCTGCCACACAACAATATTTAATTTAAAATGGTATTTTGACACACATTTTACCTTTAACAAATACTGTGATTTAAAAATTGCTATATAGCTGTACAATTAATTACATTTTCACTCTTGGATTCAATATGTCCTTCCAATTTTAAAACTTTGTATCTATGATCACCAGTGTATTGTGTTAAAAAGTGATCCCCCTGCCTCTGGTCCTTTTACTGAGCTAGGCTAAACACATCCTGGACCTTTCTCGGTACTGGATATCAATGTTCTCATCTGATTCAAAGTATTAAAATCAGACATAAACACTTAGCTCAACCACTTACTTCATGTCAAGGGTTACTCATTATGTTTTTTTTGCACTTAAGGCCAGACAGCCTCAAGCATGTTTATAATCAAATTTGGCCCAGATTTTGAAGAAAAAATTGGGAGTGCTGAACTAGTCTGGAAAATGTCCTTCATCGTGACGAAGACTTGTTGAGTCAAAATGCTTTGGTGATATCCATTTCTTAATAAAGGATTTTTAATTCACAATCAGACTGCAGACTGCCATCCTATACTAAGGACATCCTTTCAAAGTAAGCTGGACAGTCACTGTTTTTTATTGCTATCTGACCAAGATATTGTTTAGTTATTATGATTCTTGATGGTTTAAGGAATAAAAAAAAACAATACGGCACATTTATTAAAATATTCCAGTCATTTTCAACTGCAGTGAGCCCCAATTGTAATCTGTTATTTTACACTTATGATCTCACTCACTGCACTATTAAAGTTAATCCTACATTATTAGCACTCGCAGTAACGGTTCCTCTTTGAACTCCGACCCTCTTCCCCTCCTCGATGTCTGACCTCCATTCCACACTCGCCTGGGGGTCCATTCCTGTCTCTTCAATGGCTTTGTGCGTGTGTGAGTGAGTTTCCCAGACGTGGCCGGATGAGCCGTGCTCTGTCAGGCCCAGCTGAGCCTAATGTTCAGAGCCTTTGCTCATTGTTCCCATCTTGAACAAACAGCTTATTTATTTTTGCTTGGCCTCTATGGTTAATTGAGAGGAAAAAAAGTTTAAAAAGTGTCCGGAGCTGTCCTAAATTAAGACATCAAAGAGCCTGATAAATATACAGTAGAAGGCTTAGAGCAAAAATATGCGATTTTGCTATTGAAAACTTCTAAATTAGATATCAAAATGGTGCTTTGTTGTCACAATGCCTTGTAATCGGGCATCTATCCAACCACAATGTCCTTTTAAACAATGTAAAGACTTCGAAATGGAGAGCAGGAAAAAGTCACACATACATGGAAGTCACAAAACATCCAGGTACAGGCCGTACAGCAACGTGCTCCTTTGAGTCACATCTTACAAATTGCCTTGAAAACCAGTGTGACAGAAGTTGAATAAAAGCGGTCTTGTGTTTCAAGTCTGTGTCCAATCCAGCGCTGACGTGCACAGGATCCCTTGTGAATACAAATTTCCTGTGAGAGGCCCCTTCAGTCTCTCCCACAGGGCAGAGTCAATCAGCGTGAGTTTAAGGTCCTCTCTGATCGATCTGTGCTTCCCAGAATCTGACATTAAAAGTGTCGGAGCGTGTCTGGACTCACATGTCACCCTATGCTGAGAGTTAAACACAGGTCAGGTATTCAACTGCTCTAAGGACCTCTGCGTTACTGGGGTATGGAGGCAGCTGGTGGGTGAACACACCCCTTCACACGCAACACTTCTCCCTCAGGGGTTTAAGGTCTCCTCTCCATGGTGATAGCAGCCATCCTACTCTTACTCTCGTTTATATGCATTTGCCATGTTTTCCCTTGTCTTTCTCTAACCATGTTAGCTGTCCAGGGACAAGATCCATATGGCAGACTACACACACACGTCCATACATAGACACAGACATACACACGTGGCTCGACTGGATGCATGATTTAAGGCACGTTGGCCATGGTTACTGCTTTCATCATGGGTTGTTTTCCGTGTCACCTATATGCATTAAAAAGGCAGAAACACATGCATTTGCAGAACCACATGTTACCTGATATGAAACAACAATCAAGGTGACATGTTTTAATTCATGACAACCCACATCTAATTTAATCTTCTCCAAGTGATGATTACAGGCACTCACCTTTCCCATCCCTTTATTGATCACAGCAAACGGGCTAAGTGTGACAACAGGCTTTGTGTCAGGTTTGCTGTGCCCTCGGCAGCTATTTGCACCTAAACATCAAATTACCTCCCGGCGTGCTCACAATAGCTCCCGTTTTCTGTTTCACTTTAATTAGGCTGCTGTTTGACCAAAAGCCCAGCCAACAATAGGACTGTAATAACAACTGGCACGGGGCTGACCCTCCCATGGGCTTTGTCCCCGTTTTCACACAACGGCTTTTCTGGCTCCGCGCTGGCAGATGAGCCTGATATAAGATCTTGTTATGAAAGTGAACAGCTATGGTCTGAGCTGCCTCTTCAAAGTGACCATTAATTATGTAGCCTGAAGTGGCAAAGCATAAATTACAACTGGGAGACTATGTACTAAAGAGCCAATCAGTGTTGAGTTATTACCTCTTTGACCTTAGTCCACAGCAGAGAAGAGAGGCACTGCAAAAATGCATGTGAATGTATTGATAAAACTAAACCTCAATAACCTTTATCAGAGCAGAAGACGAGCATAACAGGCAACCTGGATGTCGCTGTATTTCAGACGTTTGTCCTGGAGCTACATACTGTGTGACAGATCAGTCCGTCTCTGGGCATTAGGTCTGTAATTAGTGGCTTTTATGTGGACGGAGGCCTCATAACACTGCAACAGCCTGACCTTTCACCAGACATATGAAGTGCAACACGTCCTCTGACAGCAACCTTTTCCCTCAGCTCACTATGAGACTCAAGCGTGAGCCTGTGGTCGCATATGTTGTGGTGCAGAGCACTTAACTGGCCTCCACTTACAGTAAGTAATGCCAAAACACTCTATGTCTCATACATGCAAACATACAGTACATACCCACGCATCCTAGAGAAGAGGAAATCATTGTGTTGTGGTAATTCACTAGAAAAAGCAAAAATCCCATGAGGTCAGAAACAGCCGCTCTCGTGTATCTCCGCTGGGAAATTAATGTACAAAGTATTTGGGAAATTGTTTGAATCTAAGGTCCTGCCCTTTTGCTCAATCTATGTGTCAGATGTCTTAAACGTATAAGTGAATCTTTAACCCAGCTGCTTGTCTTGCTCTCCCCATTTGTGCTTGATGTCTGATGGACTGATATCAAAACACTATTAATTTCCTTTAGACAAACAGGGTTGTGAAAAACTGCTACAAGTTGGCTGGAAATAGATATTCATCAGCTATGCAAATAGATATGCATCATGATCAAATGCTCTTAAAGCAATATAATATAGCGCAGTCATACTTGTTCTAAAAATAGACATTTTTAAGGTTAACTGTCTAATGGTATGTGAAAGAATCCAATTACGGGTCAGGCACATTAAAACACATGGAGAAAATGCACAAACACGAAGGATCACAGCTCCAATCAAGAACAGTTACTACAGGAGGGGATTGATTACGCCACAGACTGAAACTCCCCTAGTAGCCAAATCTTCTTACTGCATTCCTGATACTTGCAAATAATCACACTGTGCTGCTAAGCCCTTTGTGAGAGGGGATCACAGGTTCCATACTTAAATGGGAACGAGGCTCCATTAAGGGTTTCATGTCGCTGGACCCAATTGTCCTGAACTGAACTGAGATTTGAAATTCCATCTGGGATACTATTTAACGAGAGTCAATTTACATTTAAGCAGCAGTGCAAAGTGTTTAAGAACATTGACTCAAATACTATACTTAAGTACAATTTTGAGCACTTTGAGTACTTACTAACTACTACATCTCTACTCCACTAACTACTACATCTCTACTCCACTACATCTGTTTAACAGCCATACTTTGCAGAGCAAGATTTCCCATAAAAAATATATGATGAACAAATAAAATTTGATACAGGTTTGTAGATTGAACACGTAGTAGTACTTTAAAATTAGCTCCACCTTTATGGCTCCAACACTATCACTCAATAATAGCATTATTAATCGATGAAAAGAAAATTAATCGTCAACTATTTTGATAATCCAGTAATCATTTAACTCTTTCAGCAAGCAAAAATGCCAAACCTCTGGTTCCAACTTCTCAAATGTGAGCCTTATAATATATAATATAACATATCGGAAAGGGGTGATTCTGCACAATTAATACTTTTACTTTTGATACATTTATCAGATTATAGCTCTGTACTTTTATTAAGTAAAATTCCAAATGCAGTACTATTACTTTTAACATAGCAAGTTCACATTGTTATATTTAGGGATGGACCGATACCGGATCAGATATCGGGCCGATACGGACTCAAATAGCTGGATCGGATATCGGTGACAATGGGGCCGATCTATTCAATTCTATATTTATATACAATATACATTATATACTAGAATTTTAATTCCTGTTAAGGTTTGACCAATTTGTTTGCTGCATTACAAAATGTTTACACTTGAATTGTAATTCCTGTTAATGTTGAAGATATTTTTTTGCCAAGTTGCTGATGTACGATTTATTATTTTAATAATAAATAACAATTCACTAAGTTTATGTTATGTCATCTATGTATTTATTTGTTACATTTTGTTTTACAAAGTTAAGAAAGCAATGTTTAAGTCAAGCCTGATGTTGCCTTATGCATAAATGAATGATCCCAGTCACTTCCACTCAGTGAGGCAAATAGCTCATTAATTAAACACTGATATCAAATCAGTACTCGGTATCAGCTGATACCCAAAGCCCAGGTATCGCTATCGGTATCGGAACTAAAAAAGTCAGATCGGTGCATCCCTAGTTGTATTACTACATTTACTTAAGCAAAGGATCTGAGTACTTCTTCCACCACTGACTTTTAGCTGGTGCTCCTATACAGGGCAACTTACACAGAGTGTAGGTCTTCCTATGAGGATAAACTGCCTGAAGACATCAGACTGCATGACTTTGTCAAGCCTATTTAATCCCTTTTAAAAACTTGCTTTTAACAACCTGTCTTTTTGAATGAGCTGCATTACTTAACATTACAGTGTCTTGTTGTTGTTTGCTTGTTAGCAACTGTCTCGGTTTTCATTAATTTCCTCTGTAGCGCTTTCAATCGAACTTCTTATGAAAAACCTTTATCCCATAAGCACGCGGCTGGTGGTGGAAATGGGTACTAGACCAGTGACCTTCCATTACAAGCCAGTATCGTTAAGCTCCTGCTGCACAAATATGTCAAACAAAGGAATCTAAACAATGTGAGCCATGACTGTCTGTATACAGGTCCAGCATCTTATCAGACTGTCTGTAGGTCAGCAGCAGTTGTATCTCATCTTGTCTGATATTTCCATCACAGAGGATCTGCTGTGTTTGTTTTACCAACACGCGCTCCATGTGACCATCAAACGTCAGATGAAGGGAGGGTGACTCAAAGTTCACTGAGCAGCATTGTGCTTGAGAAATAGGAACTATTGATCTGACAACTCATCCATTTATTAAGAACATTTATCACTGGGAAGGCTGGATCTATTTTTTAGCAGTTTTCATTGCCTGTGCCTTTTCTTACTTGGTCAAGCCAGGGCTACTGTATGTAGTATTAGATGGACCCTAAACAGGACAGAAGAAGTAATTTATGTTTAATTAATCTTCACTCTTGTAGAGTTTGCAGGTTGGGACCAGTCGGCCTGCTGGTAAGAGTTTTAGCATTAGCTAGCTGGCATGCTGGCACACAAACACGATGATTACAAATCTCTAATCCCACTGGGCTTAATGGGCTCCTTAAACTGGGTATTAGGGGAGCAGCTAAGCCAGGTGATTGTCAGCACTTGGCTCCATGGACACAGGGAACACAGATGGGGACACAACACAATAACAATGCATAAACAACTGGACATGCATGAGAACAAGCAGGGCTATATAAATACACATACATGTATAAATCCAGTGTGTATCTGTAACACTGAGTGCTTTGCATCATTGTTTCCATTACCTCTGTGCCACAGTGACTTCATACCCCCAGTGAGATGACAGGTGGGTGAATGGTGTGTCTGCAAACACAGTAATGTGCCACTACGCTCTAACACCTCAGTGATGGCTGACAAAAAAAAAAATGAGATAACTACCGATCCCGAGGGCATAGACAGGACGATGCAATATAAAGGGAGGGAGTGGGAGCTGTCATCTCACTTTTCAATGAAAACATGACGTGTGAGACTGAAATAAAACTGCCGGACAAAGATGCAGAGAAAAGCAGGGTGTGAAAGTGAATGGAGCACGTCTTGTATTTGAGAGAGGACTCTGGCCTGTGATCCCTACCGGATAGCCTTCTGTTTTCTTCTGGCACCACTTCAGTAGAGCGTTTCTCTTAGATCCTCCATACTCCCGCGCCAGAGCAGCCAAGGGGTCCTTTCTTTCCACACTGTCACCAGGGAAACACAAAGCGAAATCACACGCACAGAAAGAGAGAGAGAGAGAGGGACGGTTACAGTGAGTCATTTGGAGTACGATAAGTGCAGTGTTTTTTATTACCCCATAAAACTGTTAATGTCTTCACGACCACACACACACACTGGAATGCACATGGACATTAAGTAAACATAATTATGCATGCTCTGTACATCTCATACAGTAGTATAAGAATGTGTTGAATAAGCATTTTTCCAGACAATTATCCTTTGTAGGGAAGTAATTTGAGCATGTCTGAAACTAGTTCATAAGTGGCCCTGATGTAAAAACACACTGATTTCTCAGTGCTCATAGCCACATGGGGCTTTAGGGAGCAAAAAAAGTTACTCCTTACTATTTTGTAAATATCATTTTTTAGATCAGGAAAATTAAAATAGGGTAAGCAGTCCTGTTTGCATTCCAGAGCAGCTGAAAACAACCATGAAACAAATGTGTAAAACCAGTTGTACAAAAAGCAGCCGAGTTGCCTCATGACCACAAACATGGTGCATCAAATTGTAATAATGAGACCATTAAGTCAAATAATGAATGGTCAAATATGATGTCTAAAGAACTACTAAAGAAAACATACTAAAGAAAACATACTTATTAATATTACATTCCATTTCTGCCAATAGATCCCCAAAATTCTACACACTGTTCCTTTAAAGGGACAGTTAGGGGTGTGGTTGCAGACTGCAACCAACTGAGTACCCCTCTGCTCACTGCCCCCTTTCCAAGACAGTGGTTAACGTGAGCCTCCGCGTGCAAAACAGTGTTAACACAGTTCACCTCGCTGAGAAGCAATCCTTACCATAATAACACTACTTTAGGAGCAACGGAGCAACGTGGTGAACTCTGTGAAATGGACCCGCTCCCTAGATAAGAGGGGCTCATTCTGAGCTAACAAAAACACAATGTTTCTTAGTTTCAGGTGATTATACACTAATGAAAACGTACTTATGAATATATTCCATTTCTGCTAATAGATCCTCCAAAATGTTACACACTGTTCCTTTAAAACCTTATACTGTAGACATAAAGAAATAATGATGGGATGATATTGTGTAATGGTCTGCACAGAATGATAGAGAACATGAAAAAAACATTCTAGTATCAAAGAATCAAAGTGATCCATTTATACAATTCTTTGATACTCCTTTACTCTCCTACATAGTTTATATAATTTCCAAATGTTCCCTCTAAAAAGCAGGATTTCCATCAGCAAATGGAACTCTAATATTTGATCCTGTGTTATCATTACAAGAACGAAGCGTCTTTGCAGTTCAGTGTATTTGTGTTAGGGACCAGAGTTGGGTCAGGATTACTTTGGAGTGAAGCCAACTACATACAGCTCAGAGTGTTCAGTTTGGCTTGAAGTGTGAGATTTAAAGCTTTAGCATATGCTTTTTTTGGCATCCCTCCCTAATTTCCCCATTATCCATGCTCACATATTTATATACACTATACTGACTGCACTATTATAAAACACAGAAATTATGAGAGGACAACAGATAAATACTGCAGTATTATTCAGAGGGTCCGCTCCCTGGGGTTTGTGCTGGAGCTGAGGCCATGGGAAGAGCACGAGACACGGTCGTTGCTCTGAGCATGGTAAACATTTCACACGTCACGGCAGCGCTGCTGTTAAATTCATTATCTCTCTGTTTGAGGCACCGCGAGGCCAAATGCAACAAGACCCTGTCCAAACAAATATTGCAGGGGTAGAGAGTGTGTGCATTTATCAGAAGTGATAGCGCGGCTTTATCATAACCCTGAAATCATACCAAACACGGTAATGTGCTGCTGCTGATCTGCTGTTTGAGATAGAAGGCCTGCGCAAATGTCTGCAATACAGTGACAAGCATTTACATTAATAACGATAATGACATGATACCAGAGGAAGAGGAGTTGTGACTGGACAGACACTGACACTGGTTGAAGCTGAGGGTGTTGTCCAGTGTGATAATAAAGTATTTGACTACTTCAACCAACTTTACCCTCTCACTGTGACAACACGTAAATGTAAACTAAAACACTGAGTCATCTACTACAAATGCAACCTGCTGCAGTGGTAGTTGAACATGGGTCTAACTTAATGGAGTGCTACAATTGGTCATTTTTGAGTGCGAGAGGGGTGGTCTGTATGGGAAAAATGCAACCTGTAATGCCAGAGGTCAGGAGATGAAAGCATGTTTGTTCGACATCTGTCTCTCTTCCCTTTCTGATAAGCGGACACTCCCATTTCTGTGTTAAAGCCATCTGTGTCAACACTGTTGGCAATAAAAGTTGTACAACTTTAAAGTCTCTCAACTGGGACTTAAATATTTAAAGTTGAGTTGCAGTAGAATATGTTGTGGCCTACAAGGTCGCAAAGTAACACATTTGGTGTTACATTAACACCAAAACCTGTTATCAAGGATCTTAAGGTGACCTGGCTTTTGCTGTCGGGCCTCTCAGCTGTGGAACTCCCTGCCTGAGGATCTCAGGCAGGTAAACTCAGTATTGATTTAAAGGATTAAATGTCTTCTTAAGACTCACTTTTATTTATGGCTTTTCCTTAAGTGATGGTGCATTGTTGTAACTATTTATGTGATTTTATTTTGTATTTATATGATTTAATTTTAGATTTTAAGTTCTGGGTGTTCATTATTTTATCATGCTTTTATTGTAAAGCACTTCGTAACCTTGTTTTGAAAGGTGCTGTATAATTAAATGATTACTAAGGAGGAACTTCTGTTTCACAAAAATGCAGAACTGAAACCGTTTTTTTTATGATTAGTCAGGGAATGTTTGCGTATGCATTACAGACAGCACGAACTCAGAACAAACCTGGTTTCACAATATTCAATTTGCAATTCCGTCTGATTTCCTTTGAATTACAACCAACACTCATGTTGCATGTAGAGATGTCATTATATAAACTGACATTTACTACACTTAAACTAAAGGAAACAGTTTGTTTTGCTGTTTCCAAAGTAAGGGAGGTTGTTAATGTTATTTCACTAGTTCCAATGAAACCTGCACAGCTAAACAAGTGGAATTATCTCACAGTGTGTCAGACACAATCGTTTGGGTAAGCCCACCTGAGCTTGCTGTTGCCTCGGTTGTAGCTGAAGGATCCTGTGCGGCTGCTGAACGAGGCGGGAGGTTTGATTACAGACTCTAGAGAAGGGCTCTTCCTCATTAGGCTGCTTGGTTTCAGGTCGTCCCCGCAGCCCGACAACTTATCTGTGGGAGTGAAGGATGCAGGAAAGAGAATGTGAAGGGGGGGTCAGAAAAGAGGGATCATAATATACTTGATATGGAAAGCAAATTCACACACGTAACTAAAGGACTGCTAATAAACAGTTACAGATTTTTCAAATCTACAAAGAAATGTCACTTAACGGTCCAGAGGTCCTGACTGAGTTGATTTAGTTTTCAGCTTAGTCTTCCAAATACTCAAAATACCCTTGCCTGAGGGTCTCTGTCTTGCCTGAACAAGTCTAAACTGTAGCCAGTAGGTGTAGACACACCTGTGAGGCAATGATTAGTGGCGTTTCAGTTTGAGAAAAAAAGGCAGGCAGTGGGATCAGATCAGGGGAGTGATGCAAACTTTTCACCTGCTGTTTTACTGCAATAGCCTAAATAAACCTACATGGTGACACTTTCTACGACGCCCATGTCTGTAAAGCATTATAGACATACTTATAATGCATTATAATCTGCTAAAAGCACTGTATAATTATAGTTATAAGCACTCATACATATGCTTTATAACAATAGTCATAACACATTATAAATCATTCTATAATGACTTATAAGGTCAAGTATCACTCTCACTCTCTCTCATCTGCAACCGCTTATCCCGTTAGGGGTCGCGGGGGGGCTGGAGCCGATCCCAGCCGACATTGGGCGAAGGCGGGGTACACCCTGGACAGGTCGCCAGTCCATCGCAGGGCTGATACATAGAGACAGACAACCATTCATACTCACATTCACACCTACGGGCAATTTAGAGTCAACAATTAACCTAACCTGCATGTCTTTGGACTGTGGGAGGAAACCGGAGTACCCGGAGAAAACCCACGCTAACACGGGGAGAACATGCAAACTCCACACAGAAGGGCCCCAAGCTGGAGTATCACCATACTTCATAATTGCTGGTCACTCACTGACGTGTGGTGCATGATGCATTTATTATCACTGTTATAATGTATTATAATGTGATTATAAATTGCTCTAAGTGGTCATTGTTAGCTTTAAGTGAAGTAAAAATATATTTGACTATATTTTGTGTGTTTTTGGATAGATTTAATGATATCTTTTCACTTTACTTAAAGCAAACAATGACCGCTTTATTATAATGTATTATAACAGTGTTTATAATGCATTAAAAAAAGATGTTAAGGTATTGCAACTATGGAAATTATAATACACCATGGTCCTTGCAAAAAAACATGTTAGTGAGTGACCAGCAGTTATGAAGTATCATGATACTTGACCTTATAAGTCATTAGAAAATGCTTTATAATGTGTTATAATTATTGTTATAAAGCATAATGAATATTTCTGAGTGCTGATACAGTGCTGTAAGTGTATTATAACACATAATAAGTATGTTTATTATAGACATGGGTTAGACAAAGTGTTACCAAAATCCTTTCAGTGCTGTGATACTCAAGAAGACTGCATGTTTCTCAGTCAACTCAGCAAGGAAGCAGCTGGAACAGCTGTTGACTGTAGATGCAGTTATTTTAAGAGCTCAGTCACCACATTTACAGTATTTGCTTTCTAAGAATAAAATCATAAAACAACAGAGGTCAGATAATTGCATATTTTTATTCATCTCATCATTTAACTCTCTGTGCGTAGACATTTCAGCCTTTACTCATGTCTAAAGGCACTGACTCATAGTAGTAACTTTGGCTGGCTGCCCATTGACCTAAAAGCAGTGCGCGAGGCCCATCGTGTGTTCGAGTGTGACAGCTAAATGAAATATGGATATAAATGTCAATTAAACACTAGCTAAAACTGTGTTACATACCGTGATGATGAGAGAATTCTCCGTGGTTGATTCTTTTTTCCAAAGTCTTTGATAGTGGCTTTATATACGTGTGTCTCTAAAAGAACATAAAACAGAACACATCACATCAGAGTCTGAAACAGTGAATCACTTATAGGGAGTATTTCTTTTCTTTTTTACGTTGTAAAAGGAAAAATATGTTGGCGTGTACCTGGATAGGGGAGACGGCAGCAGCAGGTGCGGTGCGTACAGGGATCCCACTCAGCAGGCTTCTTGGGGAGGAATGAATTTGGACTGTGTGGCCTGGTCCATCTGAAAGATCAAGTCATTTCCCCCCATTATTGTACCAAAAGAGAACTGAAAGGCAGATAGAAAATTACTCACAACATATCTTCAGTATAGCTTAAGATAAGACAAAGAGCAAAAAAAAAAAAAGAAGTAAGGAACTGTAGTATTTAAACCCCAAGTTGCTCCCGGGCGCTTTACAGCAGCCCACTGCTCCTATATGCTTAGGATAGGTCAAATGCAGAGGTCAAATTTCATGTATGTACCTGTATGTATATGATGATTCTAATAAAAGGTAAAGTTAAAAACCAGGAGGAGAATAACACACGAGTGTTCGGCAAACAATGGTTAGGCTTCAGATACTTTTTGAATATACAAATCTGTTTGTAGTAGTTTTTTTGGTCTCTTAGTTAGTCTTGTTTATGTATTCTTTGATTATATACTCAGTGTCCACTTACACCTGTACAGCCTAATGCAATCCAATACAATTCTTCTGCCATAAAGTCTACCTTCATGATGCCTATAAAATTCAGTTTTTATTGACAGTGCCACAGAGGTCAGCCCAGGCCACACAGCCCCGCACAATGAACTGCGCATGACTTTGCTGTAGAGAAATGACAGAAATCCACGCTGGGGATCTCACCAGCTGTTCTCCTCTATAGTTATACTGCTGTGTTGGGATTCCCTGTGCGTCTGTGTGTGTGTGTGTGTGTGTGTTGAGATGCTCGGTGCTCACTCTGTCCAACAGTATCAAAGGACTTAATGAGGGATTTGACAGTAGCTCCGGGCTCCAAGTCGGCCTCTGCGCTGGCGTCGATGGGTGTGGTCGGGATCATGGAGATGCCGCACCAGTGACTGTTGATATCGGAGTCGGACACCCTCACCTCGTCACCTTGGGACCTGACAGACACAATGAACAGGGTTGCAGTGTAGACACGTATATAGTACATACACCTGGGGAGAGGAGAATCTGAGGAGACAGCATGTGCATTTTTGAACCGGAGATTAGTCTCAATCCCCCTCACTTTACTGTTTATCTTGTGAGATTACCTGCTGATTAGTGCATATGAATCATCTAAAATAGGGTCTTTGCTCAGTGTTTCGCCACAATAATGTGATCATGGTTTGAAGTTTGAACTAAAGAACGGTCAATAACCAGTGATCAGCTGCAGATTTAAGTTTGCAACACAAAATCTGACACTGCCCCTGGTGAACATTGGACTCCAGGCTATAGAGTGAGGGGATTTGGACTGTCTTTATCAGTGATGAAGGACAAGTAAGGAATGTGTGTCTTAAACATTGCACCCAACTCACCTCCAAAGACTGAAAGAGATACACAACCACAGTTGGACTGGTGTCATTTCATTTATTCACATACGATACACTTTTATGTATTCTTTCACAGGCATAAAACCAGTCTTTCTACGTCTTTCTTCGCACAATAAATTAACAGCACATTCACTGTATTGTCCATTAGATGGCTTTACTATAGACAGAAAATGACCTATTACACAGTTACCATCTCGTTTTTTTGTAGATGGTTTTTTTGAGCATATCCAAATGTATCACATTTTGAGAATTTTTCATCTGGTAGAGCAATATGGCTTTCGATAAAAATGCACAAATTGAATATCTCTGATAAAAAAACTGGACTAGTTTTTAGTAGAAGTAGAGTAGAACCTGAGATCCTGCAATATGCCATTATACTACGATAACACAGATTATTGTGTACGGGTTTGGCTCAATGATGAAATAAATCAACCAGGTGATAAGTGATGTATCGTCTTTTTAAGTGAGCGACGTCACAACATTTGAGGATCTGATACATTAGAAAAAAGCTGAAGAAATATCTAAATATGTTTAACATAGTGATTCAAGATTGATCAACAAGTATCAGAGCTTCTGAGGTTCAGATAAAAAAGTCTATGTGTTTAACTTGTCAGTAATGTTGCTAAAAAGTGGAATGGTAGAAAATGAGTTCAACTCATCATCTGACAGTGGTGCTTTAAGGGAAAAAATAATCCTTTTAGGGAACATGCAGCACAGTCTTCTTAGTCTTTGTGTTAAAATGGACCATCAACCTTTTGGTATGTTTGAGGAGAGTAAAAAATAACCCCGAGGTACAGCTGTTTGTGTTTGTGGCAGTCCTAAAATCTAATTTTGGCAGTGTTCTGGATCTGCCAGCATGGCTGACATCAAAATCATCCTGGTTATTTTATCCGGCAGAAAGAATTAATACTCTGTAGCTTTAAAAAGGAGCATAGCAATCATCAAAAATACATTTACAAACAGTAACAGAGCAGATGATACTAGTATGTCCACATTGATGTCACCTACATGTATGTATGGTAATCGTGTGTAGCATAGTGCCATCTAGTGACTAAATATGACGCTGCATTCAGTTTCATTACAGGACCTAAGACCAAACTTAAATCTTTTTTTTCAACAGATCATAAATGTCAAGTTTAAAGTAAGCAGGCCAAGGTCAAAGTGAAAGTAATTTGACGGATACAGAAATAGTAAGAAAAGCAAATGTGAAGTCCAGCACAAAAAAAATGAATTCTGCTGTATTGCGTTTGCCTTGAAATGGGGATTTTCTGATCTTATAAGTCTGATTTTTTTCCTGGCAGAATGCTGTAAATCTTAACTGTTTCAGCTTTGCCACTGACTAAATATTTATCAAGTCTTTTTCCTACTTTATCCTGCTATTTTTCATGCTGCTTTATGTAACAGGTTATAACCCTCTACTGTTCCATCTCAACTTTCTAAAAAAAAGGCACAAATCAGCTTCGCACAGTATGAAAAGGAAAGTCTTTCGAACATAATGGCATTTCTTTAACACAGGTTAAGACATTTATAAACAAAGAATACATTCATTGAGAAAGAAAAAAACAGAATTACTATTTGAAAAGGCTCCAAAAAGACATGTAGAGAAATGGAAGCCAGACTCGGTGTCACTGTATCTACACAAGTCACTGTGGTTTAGAATGAGACTGGTTTCCAAATTACATTTTGAATGACACAGAAAGGTAATAAGTGCAACAATAACACTGTCTTCAAGTGGTGGAGGGCTCTTCTCTAGTGCCCTTCTACTGCCGTCTTGGTATCAAAAGTGGCTCCGGTGCTTATTCTGAAAAGAAAAAGAAGAAGGAAGATTAACTACTGTATAAATACTATTTGTACATGTGCAGCAAAACTTGAGATCTTATATTTCTTCTTATTGTTATTATGAAAAGCAGACCTCTACACACTTCTGGATTTTTAAAAAAATCTCTCCATGCATACCTTTTAGGATTAATAAGGTCACTCATAATGTATAGTATGACTAAATCACCCGGTGATGAAGACGCTATACAAATGTATCTGAAGCACACGATGCATAGCATGAGTTTAATCCAGTCATGCCGTGCAGACCATCCTGCTATTTCACCAAAACAAAGTTGGAGGGTTATTCATTCAAAGAACAGCAGGTGGCACCAGATACATCTAACTTGAACGGTAGGTTTTAAAGAACCAGGCAAAGCAAACCAAAGAAGTACAAGATAGTCCTGAAGGTGCAGTCAGCCAGCATACAGAGAGACGGACAGAGTCAGACAGGCTGAAGCAGCAACACGAAGCCAAACACAGATAGGAAGGTGAGTGAGCAGCAGCAGCAGCAGCAGCAGCAGCAGCAGCACATAGGGTAGGGAGAGGCAGGCTGGCTGAGAGAGGGCTGACAGGGCAGGGAACTCACCTGGACTTTACATAGGGAGGCTTGTCAGAGGGACATCTTTGACAGGGTCATCACAGGGAGCTGCTGGAGGTGGGGAGCGAACGCAGCATAACAGCTAATCTTGGGGAAAGTTCACTGATTTAGCCATGGTCTAAAACCAATAATATAACGTACTGAATAGACATATTTGGTTTTTGAACCAAATATTACAATTTCTTATACACTAAAACTGCTCTCATGAGGTTTTGTGAGGTGATATAGTACGACTGAAAAGTAGAATCATCTCGAGGTCATTTGATTGCTTGAAGGACTATACCATGACTGCCCACACAGATAAACAGAGTAGCAAATCTAAGCAGACTTTGCCACAGGAAGTATTTGACCTGGCATGATAATGAAAGGGGACAACACTGTCAAAAACACCATGGCATTTTGCACGCTCAAAAACACTTATATATGCAGTATACCCACACACAGACCAATGCAAGGCTCTCTATAAGTACATCAGTCACATTACTGCCTGGCCGCAGTGCAACAACACTACATGAAACCTTAAATAGCATGATACATTGGCGTAAAATATTGACACTGGCTTCTATGTCGCATTGCAAAAGACTTCAAAGCAGCATCTGTGGGTAGAGCACTTCTCTGCCTTCTTATATAACAATAATTTCCTCTAATAAATATACTGTGGTTTATTGTGGAGTGTGAGGTTTGAATGTTACTATAGGGCAATGCTCAGTGTAGAAGAGGGGGAGACAGAGAGGGCAGCAGCTTAAAGGAGTAGAATACACAGAGGGAAATACTGCAGGAGACTGCTAATTTACCACCAGAGTCTGCCAAATCCCAGAAACCTAAATGCTGAAACTCCAAGGATTTGATCACGTGAAATACCAAGAATAATCTACACTAAATACATCCTGGTAAACGTTTTATCCTGCTTTGATAGGAATTTTGGAAACCTCTTCAGCAAAAGATTGTTGAGAGTTCAAATTATAATATATTACCGAATATAAAACAGTGGATGGGGATATGGCAAGACTCTGGCAGGTATCTCATATTGTGTTTCAGAGAGAAAGGAACTGCAGCCCGATGCTAAACAAGGGGAGCCGGAGGGGGGAGGGGGAGATTGGTGGAGTGGGAGGAACTGAGAAAAAAGGAGTATGGTGGAGATGGTACCTGACACCCTGCAGGGCTTCAAGGTCTGTGGAAAGCTTTGCACTGCGGTCCTGCTCCTCCTGCAGCTGCCTCCTGAGTGTACGCAGCTCCTGCTGAGCCTCCACCTTGATGTCGTTGGCCACCACCACCGCTGTCTGGAGGTCCGCCTGGAACCGACGCCACTCCTCTTTTTCATCCTAAAGACACAAACATATAGATATACAGTATAGTTTACAGATATAGACACATTCAGGCAAATTCATACTGACACAGGAACTGTTTGTGGACACCGTTACATTTAGTTGGATATCAGCATTAATTGTTCCTAAAATGAAGTCTAACAACAGATAAAAATGATACACAAACAATTTTCCATTCTCGTGTACTTACTGAAGACACTAGCATTTATAGTTTGGGCTGGAAAAACGGTATGAACTTCTAGGATAATGACGGTGTCGACGGCAGTTTGCACTATCACAATCCATGTTTTGTTAACAACAGTGTCTACTCTCTGTAACATAGATCGGTGGAAGTAAAAAATGATGACTAACCACATTTTAGAAAAACTCAGAAGTAATTGTTAAAACTCCTCAGGCTAGAAATAACTTAAAAATCTCCTCAAGACATGACAGAAATAAGAAAAACACTTCAAAGGGGAGGCAGAACAACAGCAGGACTCTTTGGTTTGAAGCAGGCAAAAAAAGACACTGAAAAAAGAACAGGAGAGTTCCCTTGCCGTTGAAGTAAAAGAAAAAAATGTAGGACTTTAAACGTGTTGTAAAGGTAAAGATCAGTACCTTGTAGTTTTGTTTTTTGTCTTTGAAACGACATTTATAATTTTTCAAATGTTTTTTCAGCATCTATTAAGAACTTGGGTGTCCATCAATCAACACTCAAGAAGATACATGACAGAAAAGAGAGGAGGCTCCAAAAATAGAGCACTGTACTAATGAATATCAATTAGGTGATAGTGAAAACCAGGAAAGTGGTATCAGGTGCACTTGATAATGCTTTCGAAAAGAGAAAACACAGAGGTGGTGTTCATGGAAGAATATAAAAAATATACATAGCTGTCTGTCTGAACCGCCCACATGGATGCTACTGGAATAATACTCAGTGGACAGATGACTTCAAAGTCCAACATTTTGTCAGAAAGACAAGAAAAAACAGAGCACTAGAACATCTTCCTGACCTTAAAGTGATACTCCACCCAACATTATCTTTGTAGTATCACTCAATCTACTTTAATTTCTGATTTTGTAAAAACAAATCATGGCACCACGGACATTATAAAGGAGCTTTATGGGTCTGCATATTGAAGCATCCATACCTTCATCTGTCTACTCAAGACTTTCAGTTGTCGGTCTGCTTCAGTTTTCTGCTCCTCCAGCTTTTTGACAAGATCTGCAATGACAAATTCAAGGTTTTTGAGAACCGCAGGTCAAATGTACAGACACAATCGCAGTAACCAAACACAACATTTACAACTAAACTGCTCTGTTTTCAGTGTGGTGAGGATACAGCAGCAGCCCATCTGTAGCATAATGGCTCTGATACAAGTAACATTTACTTCTGGACAGTATTAGATCTTTCTAGAAGTATATCTCATCACTGCAATAATAATTCGTTTCAGACCTACAGTATCTCATCTGCTATGATTCATAACAGCTTGTGGAAAAACAGTGTATCCAGCCATGTAACATTTGCCAACTGCACTAATGGCAAGTCAGAGACAGATGTGTTACAGTGTGCCCTCATTTTTGCGTCATTTTGATTCTCACTCAGTTGTCAAGGGACATGTGGCTTAAAGTAATGCGGTCTAATACGACAGGCCTGGAATAAATCCTACCTAAATATTCTGTTTTGTTGTAACTTGATAAAATATGTTATGTTAATATGTTGTCCACCTCATTTACATAAATGGGGGCAGTCTACATATTAGAAACCACTGACTGATTTCTCATTGCATTTGCAGGTTAAAAGACTCCACAGAGAACTGAACAGCAGGTGAAAAGGACCTACTCTCCATGTCCAGGACGGCTTGGTTGGTGTGGCAGTTGACGGCCCTCTGCTGCTCCACCTGGTCCTCCAGTTCAAAGATGGTCTCCTTCAGCTCCTTCACCTGGTTCTCAGCATAGAACCCGCCCTCCTCCAGGCAAGTCACCCGGCTGCTGAGCTCCTGCTCCCTCCTCTCGGCCCGCTCCTGAACCTGCTGGCACTTGGCCTCCACCTGTGTGCATTTGTGAGATTATGAGTACAGAAATGGGTTAAAACTGAGGCAGTGTTTCATATGAATGGAACTGCCAGGTGTCACTGTGCTAATTAGATGGAAGCACTTAAGTCACCTTTGTCTCAATAAAGGATCATTTATGATATCTTCCAGACATCTTTGCGGTGCAGTGTTTCCATTTGATCATGATGGTGCTTTTCTACATCTCAATCTTTCAAAAGATAAGGTAAAGATGCTCTCCACAAAAAAAAAAGCTGTATCAAGACAAGATTTCTGGGTGTCTGTGAGGGCTGGATATAGAAGACAAGCAGTGTCTGTGAGGAAACCACTCACCAAAATGTAATTAAAGCAGGCTAAATTATGTAATGGTATGGTACTGTTTGAAACAGAAGCCCTGAGAGGCAAGTGAGAAAACAAATATTCTGGTGATCCATTGTCTAAGTCTGTTCTAAATTGTTTTCCCTCCTGTGTTTATGACTTAAAGCTGCAGTGGGTAGACATGGAGCAAATATAATTTAAAAAACCTCCTGTACCTCTGTGTCCTCCGGTGCTCCTAATGGCATCTGCAATATTTCACAGACCGGAGGAAACAACCAGTGAGCTGATCTGGAGTCTGCCGTCCAGCTTCCGTCTATGAGAGCCACGAGTGTCAATCACTCGTGAACTCCACCAAACGGTCAAACTAGGCAGCGCTGATCAAATATGAATCAATATTCTGTTACTGTAATGCCCATTTCTCGCCTCAAATGTTTTCAGAAACATCTTATAGTGTACGGTTTAGCTGTAAAATGAAAAGGTTTGTGACCTGGTAGCCATGTTGAGAACAGATGAGGAAATACCAAGCCCCGCCCACAAGCTGGATCATAGCAAATCGGAACGCTCAATAGGAACGCTCTCTCTCTGAAATGACCTGTGATTGGCCAAAGTCTCCCGTCACGGGCTAGATTTTA
Source organism: Sebastiscus tertius (assembly GCA_916701665.1). Taxonomy (NCBI): domain Eukaryota; kingdom Metazoa; phylum Chordata; class Actinopteri; order Perciformes; family Sebastidae; genus Sebastiscus; species Sebastiscus tertius. Next base: position 76,309 of record CAKAOH010019305.1, read on the forward strand.
AATTCATTTTTTTAATTAAAGCCAAGTGCAGAAGTCTAGTTATCTCTCAGAACACTTGAATTACAATATGCTGAAAGGTTATTATGGAATTTTTGCCCAATGATGCCAAAAACATTCTGCCTACTGAAGCTTTAAGACATAAACACAGAGAGAGAAAACTATTTAGATCAGACTTAGAAAATGGATCACTAGATGGTTTTTTTTTCTCACTTGCCTCTCATGGTTTCCGTAGTTTGATTTGATGAAAACAAACTCTATTTTCTATCGAGTAGTAAAAAATAAAAACAACCATAGTGAGTCTAATTAGCCTTACTGCATTGCATCCTGTCCAATGTGACTACTGCAAAATTAGTACACATTGGATTGTTGGTGTTCAGACAATAGATTTTTCCACCCTAGCTTCCACATCTGTCACTTAGTAAAGCCCCTTTTCAACTATGATAAAAGTCACACAGAAATAAGGGTAATACACATGTAAACATTCAACTGGGTTGTGACTGGTAATAAATGATTATAGCAGTTATGCTGGAGTCACAGTGCTGTTTACACGAGAGCGTTTGGCCACGGTACAAATACTGACATGCAAGGTGACAGTGACTCATGGAAATAAGGGTTCAGTCTGGATCAGATCTGACTGCATCAATGTGTTCATTGCTCTAACTATTGAATTACTCTCAAGTCGAAGTCAGTGTACCATGAGGATTGCTGTCGTGCTGAGAAATGGCACCGTAAAGCAGATCTCTGTGAGCACAGCATGCTAAAATAAGTAAATGATGTAGTTACTGTACGCAGGACCCTCTGCCTTTGACACCATGTGGCTCTAATAGATTAGGATGTTCGTGAGTGAAGTTATGGAGTGGCCTCACCCTCACACCCATGTGGCAGAGAACAGGAGCGTGACTCAGAGGGTCACGCACTGGTGGACCACCCTACTGTTGGCACAGCGGTCACAGTCCAACAATGACGACATCACTAAGCTGATGGTGACACGCCTCAATTTGGAGTCAACAACCACTGACATGACCCCGAACCCACACAGCCTCAGCCTTTCTGGTGTTTGTAGTGTTGAAGGGGAAAACCAAAGTGACTACTGAGAATCATACAAAAACTATTTGAGTGAACATGAGTTCATGTGATGTGGTGGAGAAGAAGAGGACCCAGTACCAGCTCTAAAGTCTGTTTAATGGTCATGTTTGAACTGTTGTGGAAAATGTGGGTCCTCATGTTCACATTCAATAAGAGGTGACTGAGCTAATTGTTTGACTGATGATACAGCTATAACTAGACGTATAACTGTAGCATTCTGGTCTCTTTCAAATCTATTCCTGACAATGAGTGGATTTGCAAGTACAGAATCTGAACAACAATCAATTGAACTGTTTCCAAATCAGTTTGCTGAGTTTGCTTTTTCCCATTTTCCAGTAAATGTGGCTGGAGAGATTGTTCTTTGAGGAATTCCTGAAAGTTTTGTCAAACACAAGACAACTAATGAGCTCACTAACATAACAAAATGTTTCAACAGTGAGTCACATACATTATAATTCAAGTCCCACTTAGTACAACACAATGGAAGCAACCAAGTGGAAAAAGTTTGAGCTGTGCAGAGCCATTCTCTTGCCAACAGAGAGTTGTCCAGTTTAAATAGATCCATCTGAATCTTTGCCGACAACATTTGTCTCCAAATATTGTCTCAAACAAACAACATGTTATATTCTGTGATAAATACTAATTCCTTTGTCACATTCTGGCTGAATTCCCATCTGAGTATTTCTTAAACAGCAAAATATCTTTAACATTCAGTATTCTCTTAGAGTATATACTGTATGTTACACACATACAACAAATGTGCAATAAATCATATATCAATATAATCCCAAGAAATTGAGTTGTAACCCTGCACCCCTCCTACCTTGGACATTGCAGATTGCACATGCTCAGTCTCGGCCTGGGTCTGTAGCAGTTCCTGCCTCAGCTCTGTCAGCTCCACCTCCAGCCTGTCTCTCTCAGCGTGGGCTGTTTTCAGCAAGTCCTGCACCTCAGTGCCGTCACTGGCACTCTGCATGGCCTTCAGCTCACCCACTTTTTGCCTCTCAATGTCCACCTGCGCTTTCAGCCTACTGTTTTCCAGTCTGAGACAGTCTGCTGTTGCCCTCTGCTCCTCTGCAGCCTGCGCTGCCTGACCTCCGGCCTCCAGCTCTCTGTCCAGCTGGGCCTGCAGCCTGTCCATCTCCTCTCTAAGGCAACGCACCTGGCCCTGGGCTTCCTGATGCTCCTCCTCCAGAGCCCGCAGGCTGCCTGTCAGCTGCTGCTGGATGTCCACCAGCTTCTCCCGTTCAAAGCGCGAGCTCTCGACCACCTCGGCATACCTCTGCTCCAGCTCGGCCAGCCGAGGCCCTTGGCTTCCCAGCTCCTCCTCCCTCTGGGCCTGTGCTTGGGCTTGCTCCTGAAGTCGGCCAGCGAGCGTCTCATTCTTCTGGGCCACCACCTCCAGGCGCTCTCTCTGCTGTTGAAGTGAGGTCTGCAGGAGGCGCTTCTCCTCAGCCAGGCGCTCGTTCTCAGCCGTCAGCTCCTGCACCACTTGCTGCTGGTCGGCAAGCTCCTGCAGAGTTGCCTGCAGCTCCTCGGCCGTGCTGTGGTGACTCTCCTCCATCTTGTGAATCTGTTCTGTCAAACGTTGCACCGACACATCCTTCCCTCCTGCGTTGGTCACTGCCCCCACCACAACGCCTTCCCCACTGACACCGCTGCTCACTGATTCTGAACATGATGGGATCTTCTCAAACTCTGAGGAGTCAGGTGATGGTGAGTCCTTGGTGATGTCAGAACTGGAAGAGACAGAGGTTTTGAGAGGGCTGGAAGTAGGAGGAAGACTTTCCTGTTGCAGAGTAGCGGAGTTGGAGTCTGAGGGCAGACCATTCACCAAAGGCTTGGAGGGGGAGCTTTTGTTTGAACTAGAGAGAGGAGAGTCCTCCAAGCAAATCAGCTTTTCCTTCAGCCCCTGGTTCTCCTCCCTTAGCTGTGCCAGCTCTCTCTGAAACTTCCCGTTCTTCTCCCTCAGCTCCCCAACCAGCACGAGGGCCTCCGCCACCTGTTCTTGCTCTCGCTCTGCAGCAGACTCTTCCCATGAGGCAGAGTGAGGTGAGGGTGAAGACGAAGCAGCGGAGGCTTTACCCTTGCAGCGCTGCAAATCCATCCTGAGATTGCTGATCTCCAAGTCTTTGGCCTTGGCCTCAGCCAGGAGCTCTTTCACCTGGCACTCCAGAAGGCCCCTTTCCTGGCCCTCCGCATCGCCACGGGACTTGGTCGAACTGCGTGTCTGCTTTGCCAGGGTGGAGAGGCTGGAAGTGCTGGCACTGGAAACCATCTTCTTAGTGGTAGAGCTCCTGAGCTGGTCCCTCAGAGAGGTGCGGTCTCTTGTTATGGTAGAAGGAATGTCTCTTGGACCTGGGATACCAGACTTCTTGGTTGCTTGTGCACCTGCAACACAGATCAAAACAGAAGGACATATTGAAACAGTGTTAAAGTACCTAAATGATCCAATCAGCATTTACTATAGACCATCCACAAAGCAGTTGATGGAGCTCTCTGATTTATTACTGTAAATATAATCTCTATTTCAGCTACACAGACACTTCAGCAGACTGACTCCTATCAAGAGTCAAAGGCTTTATAGAATACCCACTTATGGTACTATCAAAATATCCCTTTAAAGTTAGTCTTAAAACCTTGTTAATAAGTATAAATTAGGGCTGTCAATCAATTAAAATATTTAATTGCAATTAATCGCAAATAAAATCACAGTTTTTTATCTGTTCAAAATGTGCATTAAAAGGAGATTTGGCAAGTATTTAATACCGTTATCAACATGGGAGTGTTCAAATATGCTTGTTTTATGCAAAT